>CM031087.1:16744766-16785595 GCA_018257905.1 Gillenia trifoliata
TTTGTCTTATATGCCAATATGTTATATGTATATGTATTTTCAAAAAAATTTGAGTGCTTCGGAGTACACAATATTCCGGTTTTTTTTAATTGTAAGATTTTAATTTTCGTATTTTTAAATAAACTTTAGGGCTGAAATATCTGAAATTCCAGATACTCCAAAGCACTAAAAATGTCCCATGTATTTTAACCAGTTAGTACTCACATGAGTACATGTGATTCAAGACTTTAGGGCTTTCACTTCCAATTTTATAAGAACTTTTAAGTTGTGTGTTGGACCAAATCTTTCAAAATCTTAAAATACAAGAGTTTGATCTTTAAACTTTATAACTCCAAGAAATTCCCACGGGGCATGCATCCATGCATGTGGGTTATTATACATAACAAGAAGTATTCTTTGATTTTAAATATAGACATGTGATGAGAGAGGAATTGAATATGTTAAGTTATAGTGACACAAATCATTTTACTTAATTACTGATTTGAATTAAGGGCGGATCCACCCTTAGATCGTCTCTAATGTAAAGACTCAAATATTATATGTGAGTCTACTTGTAAAGTAAAATATTCCCAATATACATGCGACGTAAAATTCATATTTGAGTTTTGAGCCAAAGTAATACCCAAATTTAGGTTTTGATATGAGATCTGAGTCCACAATGGAGCTCATGTCAACAATATTTGAGTAACCATCTCCATTGTACATGCTTAAATTGTCAAAAATCAAAATTTGAATTTTAAATCCAATATTTTCTACTCCAATGCAGTTACTCAAATCTTAAAGCTCAAAATTTAGAAATATGTGTCAAAGAAAATACTCAAACCCACCACCTTTTTTGAACGTAAATATAAAAATATAGGTCCTAAATTAAGTCTTTATATCGAAGATGCTCTTAGGTCATGTGGGTATTAGCTCCATCCAAATTTTAGGTAAATGAGTTTTTTTAGTGTAAATTCCGATGAAATTCATCCGTTTAGTGAAAATTAGGTCATCCAATACAACTAAAAATTGGCCAACTATATTGACAATTCTTAAGACAAAGCTAGTGACTTGGTCAACTAGTAGATAAAAAAGAGAACTTATAGTCGTTTCTCTTGTCTTGAATGATTCACAATGGTGAAACTACTCACAGGTTACAGTGGGTTATAGCCCACTGTATTAGTTTTTACAATAGTATTTTTAGCTTAGCCCGCCCGTTGAGAAATTTATGGTTTCGCCCTTGGCTAGTATAGATTTGATTCACAATTTGGTAAAAGTAAAACAACAATTAAATAACTCTAGGGGATGGGTATTGAAGATTTTCCTTATTCATCTATTGAAAAAAGGGAGCTTCAATGAAAAGCCCTTGAGATTAAAAAAAAAATAATCATAAACACTCAATAAAAAATTATTAATAATAAGGATGAAAAAAAAAATGTGGTGACATTTTCGTAAATAAGTTGAAGTTTAGTGGCAGTATCATAATTAAGTTGAAGTTAAAAAAAAAGGCAGTGACATTTTTGTAAATAAGTTGAACTTTAATGACACTGACTGTTTATGCACGATTATGTCAACTATTTATACATAAGTCACCGTTGTATAAACAGTTGATATAATTGTATATAAACATTTGACCTAATTGTGTATAAACAGTTAGTGCCACCAAAGTTTAACTTCTTTACGAAAATGCCACCGCCTTTTTTTTTTTTATTATTTGTTGCCTTATTATTAATAAATTGTTATTGAGTGTTTATGATTAATATATTGTTTGGATTGTTGTCTTTATTATTAATAAATTGTTATTGAGTGTTTATGATTAATATATTTTGTTTGGATAGAGGCTTTTCATTAGTTATCTATTGAAAAAATATTTTTATCACAAATAGTCCCTGAAATTGACCTAACTCATCATTTTGGTCCCTTAATTTGAAAATCGATCAATTTCGTCTCTGAAATTGACCTAACTCATCAATTTAGTCTCTGCCGTCCAATTCTGTTAAATTTTCTGTTAGATTGTTGATGTGGCATGATATGGAGACCACAAAATCACTCATTAAACAAAGAAAATCAATGTTTACTAATTTTAAAATTTAAAAACTAATGAATTGATGATTTTTTTTATTATTCATGTAGAATCTTATTATTGATTGTGTGGGCTCTATGTGTGTGTCACATCCCGGATTGGCTCCGCTGTAGCAAGATATTGTCCGCTTTAGGCCACGCCCTCACGGTTTTGTTTCTGGGAACTCATGAACAACTTCCCAGTGGATCACCTATCGTGGGATTGCTCTAGCCCAAACTTGCTTAACTTCGGAGTTCCGATGGAATATGAAGCCAGTGATCTCCCAAAAGGCCTCGTGCTAAATGAAGGTGGGCATATACATATAAGGCACATCACCCCCTCTCCGTTGGTCGATGTGGGATGTCACAATCCACCCCACTTAAAGGGAACCTGGCATCCTTGCCGGCACATCCGTACCGAACGGCAGAGTGACTCTGATACCATTATGTCACATCCCAGATCGGCTCCGCCGTAGCACGATATTGTCCGCTTTGGGCTACGCCCTCACCGGTTTTTTGTTTGAACTCATGAAGAAACTCGATGGATCACCTATCATGGGATTGCTCTAGCCCAAACTAAACAACCAGGTTCGATGGAATATAAGCCAGTGATCTCCCAAAAAGGCCTCGTGCTAAATGAAGGTGGACATATACATATAAGGCACATACCCCCTCTCCGTTGGTCGATGTGGAATGTCATAATCACCCCATAAAGGAACCTGGCATCCTAAATCGGCTGCTCCCCGCGCGAGCGGCAGAGTGACTGCGATACCGTTATATCACATCCCCGGACCGGCTCCATAAGCCTTTGATATTATCGCTTTGGGCTACGCCCTCGCACGGTTTTTGTTTCTGGGAACTCTGAAGCAACTTCCCGGTGGGTCTGCCATCATGGGATTGCTCTGGCAAACTTGCTTAACTGAGTTCGATGGAATCGAAGAAAACGTTGAGCTCTCAAAAAGGCCTCGTACTAAATGGAAGTGGGCATGTACATATAAAGCACATCATCCCCTCTCCGTTGGTCGATGTGGGATGTCACATGTGCCACATCAATACTATAACAGAAAATTTAATAAATTGGGTAATGGAGACTAAATTGATGAGTTAACGAAATTGATCAATTTTCAGAATTAAGAGATCAAAATGATGAGTTAGGTCAATTTAAGAGATTATTTATTATAAAAATTCCAAAAAGAGGTTTTATTAATAAATTGAGTTTTATTAATAAATTATTGTACGAACACTATCGGCCTAGGGCACTACACTCTCAAATGTTTCACTTTATGTGTCCTAGGATTATTCTACATGGGGGATTAGGAATATAGAGCAAAGCTTAGCTTTGACATGTGATTTGATAGATGCCCCTCATGTGCAGTGGTCCACACGGCCCGGTTAGTCTGGTCCCAATCTCACTCAAATCACTTTGTTTTTGCTCTCTTATTTTGGCATACACAAATTTCAAATTACCTTACCAAGTTGAACAGCAAACAAAACGCACTGATTGGTCATATGCAGTATAAAGAAAGTATACAAATTATAGCAAGAGTCTCCAGAAGAGTAAAGAAGACTCTAAGGGCAGGAGCTCTTTGCCTTTTTTCCGCTTTGTTCGGGTAGGACAAAGGGTGTCCATCTTATGAAATATTGTACCAGATAGGGACTTTGGGGCCAGAAGTTTTAATAATTTGATGAGGTGGTCCCTTGGTAAAAAATACAGTAAGGTTTCATGTAAAGGAAAAGCAAAAATTCTTGGGTGTTCGGAGTATCATTGCTCTGAATTTTTAACCGTTAGATATTGATTTTATATTTAAAAAAAAATCTAACGGTTAAAATACTCAGTATGAAATACTCCGGGGTATGCAGAAAGTTCCAGAAGAAAGACTTGTATGAAACACTTTCACTGTCACCATCATGTCTTTGTCCTAATAATTTGTTATGTGTAATTTTTTTTATAATATTACATTATTATATCAAAAGCGTCTTGGCGGCAATGAACCTATTCTATGTTAATCATAACATTGTCGACATATTAAAATACGAGACACGAATGGCCAAACTAAAAGCATAGAGGACTAATTGAATAACATAGATAGATAAACAATTATTTATCTTTTTTCTTCACACAATATATATTTACCTTTGAGGGGTAAAATGGATAAATTGATTCTGAACATTATTTACATGATTTGAACCTAAAATCTCTCACATATAAGTAAAAGAAAAATATCACTATTGTATATGGAGTTTGATGGACTTCGGCAATCTTAAATCAGGTGTATTCAATATAGATTTTTATAGAGGGAGTCAGCGAAAAGTCACACTGTATTGAATAAATATTTTTGAAAAGGTTCTAAAAGTCTATAAAAATATCTTGGTATTCAATTATGACTTTTTATGAATTTACAAAAGTCTAGATGTGATAAAAATTCATTGATTTTAAAAAAGAATTTTAAAAGTCATGGACTTTCATAGACTTTGAGACTTTTTATGATATGTTTTTGTCTGTAAATCCAACCTCTTCCCCTAAGATTTTGATAGACACTTCTCTAATGATATACTCCACCACCCACCATAATGCAATGAGATGACTAATTCCACTTCCTGTAATATGACCATCCCCACTACTTTATTGCAGAGCATTGTCACCATCGTTGCCGTCATCACCACTACTACCACAACTACCATCATTATGTATCTTCTTCCTACCACCACCTTGTCATACCCATCATCACCGCACAAAACCTTCTACGTTGATCATATCATCACCACCCCCCACGCTACTCTCACATCCAACATCACATTTAAGCACATTACAATAATTTGGAATAAAAAAATATATAATGTTCATGTGTTATTTTTCACATATCTAATTTTTTCGTACAGAAAAATAAAATTACAAGAAATGTCTATCTAACGAAAGAGTGACTCCTAGTTATTACATTCAGATTTAACAAGTAGAAGCATGAACTGCCCTTGCTCTAGTTGAGTTAATTTGCCTTCGTTCCATTTTTAGTAAAAATAGTGAAGGATATATATTCCATTAAAGTGTACCCTTGCCTACTTCTAATTGGTTTCTCAAGTAAAAAAAAGTATTATTACAAAGTCTAATAAATTCTTTTGAACTCTACAAAAGTCTTGCATTAAACTCTAAAAATATGTAGAAGTCCTGGCATAAAAAAGTCCATGAATTTCATAGAGTTTCACAAGTGAAGCTACAGTGCTGCATAAACATTAGATGCTCACACCGATCTCACCGTTAAAAGGAGGGAGGAGGGAGGAGAGAAGGAAGGAGGGTGAGATCGGTGTAAGCATTCAATACTTGCGAGCACTGTAGCCAATCCCGAGTTTCTAACCAGTCAATAAGAAGTCTACAAGAAATCTACAAAAAGTCTATCACATAAAAATCTGTAAAGTCTTTATAAATCTAAATAATACACCCTCTAAATTGTAATATTAAGCAGCAAAAGTATTTATGTTTAGGAGCAATGGTATACTATAGGTAAATGCTTGTCAAGTGGATTGCTGTTACTTGATATTGATACTTCTGCCAACGAATGGAGCAGGTATCCAATTATGGTAAAAAGAAGTTGAGAGCTCTTTTTTTATCTAAAAATTAAGGAAATATGCCTTAAAACTAATCATTTGATATTAGCAGTATTTTATGAAAATTTCATGTAATTACTTTATTGAAGCTAAATCTAAATATCAGGCATGTTGTGCCATTTAATTGTCAACAAATTTTTAGGATTATGAAATGAAGAAAGAAGAAGTCTTAAGAAGTTAGATTAATGGGAAACCTTTCAATCTTAACTTCATATCCTAATAGTTCCTAATTGTGGGATTGTATATTGGACGGTAAAATTTCACAAAAACTGAAGTACATTATATCTGCTCATTGAAAGAATAATTAGTCTCCAAGTGATTAAAGAAAGAATACTAAAATAAGTTTGCTTAGATGCTTAATAAAGATTGAATACACTGAACATAATTAATTTAAAGTGTCCAAAAACAATGAAATTTCATCACTAACATCAAAAGTTTCTTAAGAAAGTAAGCGCGCATATTAAATAGTCTCACCACCATGCCTACTAAATCTACATCAAATATATATCAAAATAGTAAGATGAAAGCGAATATTTAGAATTATTTGAGAAGATTAAGTGAAAGCTTCTTTCCCTCATAAACTTGCTAGCATATTCATTCCGCAAGGTTTAGATTTTATATGGCCTAGTGGGCTATATTGTTGCTACTTGGGGTCTATGCATGAACATTGGGGTAATTTTAAAAAGTTGGTTCCAACCTTGGGCTCCAATTTGGAAACCAGACCTGTCTTGTGGGCTTGGTTAGTTGTGTGGTGTGTATTTTATTTATTTATTTAATTTTTATATGCCAATGATTTTTACTGGATTTGTTATTTATTTATATTGTTGAGTAGGGGACAATGTAAGTTAAGCCAATTGGCTAGAATAATGCCATCACCCTGTAAACTGTTCAAAACTGAATCACCCCCTCATCTTGGAAGAGAAATACGCTGCATCGTTATTCGCAACAAAATCTGAGTTTCGTGCTTGCTCAAGTATGGATCCGTCATGCGTTATCAAGACCATTCTGTCCCTACTCCGTTCATGTTTGATGATCCGTCCATATAGAGTTTTCAAAGAAGAGGATTCTTAGTGTTTGTTGTGGATTACTTGAAGAGTTGGACATCTTGACTAGCTGGAGTAAATTCTGCAACAAAGTCACAAGTGACACAGGCACGGTTGAAGTCTTAGGCAATAGATGATTTCATGTTGACCCAATTCGATAGCCACTTGGTGACTTTGAATATGTGTTTGCCTATGCATAATTGATCAAAGGAGTACTTCGTCATGTATATGATTTAGAATGACTGGAAGTGCGGTCGAAGTTTCCTTGTCACTGTCACCAAGCAACAATAAGTTTCTCCCATCTTCGGATATTTGGTCTCCAGTTCGAGAAAAGCTTTAGATACATAGTACACGGTTCTGCTCTTTGAGTCTTCTGGACTAGAGCTCCATTAACTGCTCATTCCAACACCGCCTAGATACAAGTACAAAGTCTCCTCCATCAATGGGTTTGGACAACAGCTGGAGGATTAGACATGTACTTTTTCAGTTTTATTGAAAGTTTTCACATTGGCAGTTGACAACATGCCTTTGCTCTTCTTGATAGCAGTGAAGAATGGTTTTTGCGCCATCGGTAGATCGAAAGAAATCGACTTAGAGCTAATTAAGCTTTGGATTTCCTTCATAGTCCTGAAGTGATTTCATCTCGATGATGGCTTTGATTTGATCCGGATTAGCTTCAATTCCGCTTTTGTGACCCAGATAACCCAAGAACTTCCTCCAAAGGTACACTTTTTCTGGATTGAGCTTCATGTTGTATTTTTCGGAGTGAGTCAAAAGATTCTTGGAAGTGTGTGAGATGATCTTTCTTTTCCTTGCTCTTAACCACCATGTCGTAACGTACCTTCCATTATCTTCTTGATATTTTTCTTTGAAAATTCGATTTATCAACTTCACGATGGTTGCCCCTTACATTATTAAGTTGAATGGCGCGCTCTGGCAGGATAATCTCGATCGACACGGGAAGTTTTATCATAAACTGTTTATCTGTTCTGTTTATATCGGCGCACATCCTAAGCTAATAACAATTTCGTCGTGGAATCTGAAGTAAATCCTATCGAGTGAGTGGATATAGTCCTTGGGCCATTGCCTTGTTAAATCTATCAAGTCACACAGGCCTACACTTGCAGTTCACTCTTTGCGGGGACCATGTTAGCTAGCCACTTTGGATGGTGGACTTCGATGACAAAGTTTGCATCTTTAAGTTTGTTAATTTTCACCTCTATATCTTACTCTGCTCCATTTAAATCGGTCGCTTGCCTTGGATGACCCGACATGGTTGGGTCCAGATGGAGGCAGTGACCAGATTATTGAGGGGATTTATAATGGGCATGTATTCTGTTGACTAGGCAAACAAGTCTTTGTTCGCCCATAAGAAGGCAGTGAACAACTCATTCTCTCCAATCTGATAGCTTTGATCCGATCTTAGCTAACCGTTATGGTTTATCAAGATTGAAACATGTAAATAACATCTTCATCTACTTTGGACTCAAAGTACTGTTGTCATGAGGTCAAGGTCACATCAAATTCCTTGTTGCCCATTTCTTGCCGTTGGATAGCAAGTGCCTATCGCACGACTTTTCTTTCGGAGTTACAGGAAACTTCGTTCGCTGTTTCATCATTCATGCTTTCCACAACACAACAACTGGTATTAGCAGTCACTCTTAATTTCCTTAACTCCGCACCCCCAGTTGGATATGAGTAACTGGTGATACAATAAAAGGAACGCTCTCATCTTGTGTAGCCAATTCTGGCCTAAAAATGGCATTATGCGCGGAATTGGGCAGTCCATGACAATGAAGACTACCGGCAAGCTATAGAAGTTCTGCACCAGAACACTAGCTACATCATTCGAGACCGGACGGGGAGTACCTTCAAAAGGTGTGCAGAGTTGTCTTATTTCGATTGATGCTATCCAAAGTCTCATCTTCTCAAGCTACATCTTTGAAGAGGATATTGACTCTAGACCCATTATTGATTAGCACTCGGTTAACCATTGCATTCGAAATTTAAATCTTGATTGCAAAGCATCATCTTGAGGAGAATGCATCATCAAGTCGATCAGAGAACATCAGAATATTGGGGTCGATTGGAAGTGGCGTGATAGGCTTCATCATAGCTTTTACATGCAACTTTCCTCTCTCCTAGTATTGCCAGGTACTTTTGTTCGTAGATGCAATTAACGTTGAAAGTCAGCTTCTTTGCACAGAGATGATCTTCTTCCTACTTGATGACTATGTACTCATCGGTTCTTCTTATCTTTTTCCTTCAATGCTGCGTTCCTCATGCCAGCGCCGCTTTACGAACTCAACAATGTCCTTGATTGAAAGCTCCTCGATATGGTCTTTAGTGTACGACAATTCCTGGTCGTGTGTCTGGTGCTATAGTGGTAAGGAGTAGTATTCGTTAAACTTTCGCTTAATGACAAAATCTGGAATAGGCTGGCCTTTAAGGTAGAGCTTGTCCTTAATGCTATGAAGGGCCGTTATTGATAACAGTGTTGAGAGCAGTGTAACTTTTTGGCTTAAACAAGACAGACTTGTCTTTGCGTCCTCTTGTCACTCCAGCTAGAAGATGGAGAATGTGGGTATCATGCTCTTCCATTCTTCATTGGACTTCATGTCAAGTTCGCGGCTGAAGTTGATCTTACGAGCCATTTTGTCCCAGCCAATGACATCATTTGCTGTATAAGCACTCCGCTAGGGTCGCGTAGTCGTACTTCTTCTTATTCAACTTTGAGACAAGATGAATGGATATAAAGGCCTTGAAAGCCATTATAACAAATCTGTCATCAGGTTGTCGACCTCAGCTAACTCTGCACGGAATCATTTTAGGTAATCCCTGGGGCTCTCATTCTTGGTTGCGAGCTCCGTGCATAACACATCTTTATGAAGCTTCCCGAGACATGGCAATACACAGAGAAAGTACTTGTGACCAGCTCAGCAAAGGTTTCAGAAGTTGTCGATTGAATAATGCGACAACTTCTAAAACCATCTCATATTTGGTCCTTCGAAGATGAATGGAAACATCTTACACATCCATACGTCATTGCTGCTATACACAAATCCATAACGTTCCAATAATCCATAATGTGGTTATTTAGATCTAAATCTCACGGGAAATACTTGAATCTGGGTTGAGAGAATCTCTGGCTGAGGTGTATACTCAATGATCGGAGAGAAGCTTGTAATAAACAATCCTACTCGCTCTCTGATTTTACAGATCCCGTTAGAGTATCACTTGAATTATCCACGGTTCAAAGTCTGTGCCTCTGAGTCTGAAACGCATCCGGCATGTCGAAGTCAAACTGGCTAGGATCTACTCAGAGGCCCTTGTAGTGTCCAAGGGTCAAATTTACGTGAGACGATTCCCGCCTCCAGTGGCATGGTTGTTGAGTACGACCCTCACGCTGTTCCACGTGCGAATTTAGATTGGATGTTCCTTCAGGTTGCGGAGTGTAGTCTCGATCAATTGTCCATCCAGAGTTATGGTACTTAGACTACCAAGTCAAAAAACCAAAAATTTGGATTTTACAGAGTGGTTTGCTAACGCACATTCTCCAGAGCTTTAAAATGTCTCTTAAGTAGACGAAGTTCGATTGATTTTCACATAGGGCTTCACGGCCTTGAGTTCAGTAACAAAAGCGGTGACTTTTGTCGGGCTTCCAAAATTTGATTCATGGTGGGTAACTTCGCTAACCAAGCTGGGCTAGTTGCCGGTGCGGTAGAAGCATCCGGAGAGTTGATTGCTTCCACCCGCGACATTAGTGCCGCATCCGTTCACGGAGTTGTCGCTAACAAACATATTGGTAAAGTGATTTGATCGAGGAGGGAATATGATTGCTCTTAATGGAAAGCACCAATTGTTAGAACCAAAATTAGCACGTAAGATGAGGTCGTCAACAAATCTGGCTACCTATAAGAAGAAAAATAGAATCAACCGTGAATAGTCTATGGTACAAGTGGGGTACCATGAGAAGAATTTAGCGGATTAACCGAAGTTCATTAAGCAACATCATTAAGCATGCATTTAACAATTAAAGGCGGAAACATGCTTCTATGCACTTAAAAATAGCTTATTACCCAAGAAAATTCAAAGCCTAGTAGATATGGTGAACCAGATTCAAATCAAAGCAATTTTGAGTTGAGAAATCTTATACCTTTGTAGATTCCTCTGCTAAGCAAGGCTAATCACCCATGGAGGTCTTCATTCCAAGCTTCTTTGCTCCATGAACATTTTTCGAAGGATGATCAAATTAGTTTCTCCAAAGTACCCAAAAGTAGGGGACCTCTGAAGTCTCTTCACCAAGGAGAGTCTTGATGAGAAGATGAGTGCCTAGAGGAAATAGATTGCTAGCTAAATCCCTCACAGGAGCCGGCCTCTTTGAGAGAAGAGAGCATTTCATGCTCAACCATTCTCCCCAAAAGAAAACCTCTAATGTATGAAATGTTATAAACTTGTTTTATATCATTTCACAAATGTAGTAACAAACTTGCGAATTAAAGCAAAGTTCACTACATTATCATCTTGGCTCTGTTGGAATTTCATTAGGCCTATTGACCCCTAATCTATTATTAGCCATTAAGTTGTCATACAACTTAAGTCAATGTAGACTTGACGTTCGAAGCCCATTGGGCCTTGACAAAACCAACCCGGGTCTTTAACGAACTTATTCGTTTGATTAATTAACATATTAATTAATCATACTTTAAATAATTAAACTGTTTAATTATTCTTATAAGCATCTCCATTCTACGCAGCCAAACTCTACCTTACATGGTGTGCGATCCATTAGGTTCCTTGTAGCGAAGGCAGTGGAGGATTAGAAACTCTTTCAAATCATTTGTGAATTGAAACTTACTTTCAATTCTCCTTTAGTGATCATACACCTTTAGGGCTACCACAAACCATGAGTGACTTCCTAGCACAGTATGTCATAGCTGCAAGCTAATCGGAAGAGGTGGAGAGAAACCTATTGATTAGGATTGCAATGCAATGGTCCTTCTCTAATACAATACTCTCGACCACATTGTTTGGTTTGATGGATTTATTCATGTCTACTATCAATGTGATTCCATTACTTATATGATTACCTTGAATATGATTTGGAGACGACTTCCTAAATCTCATTATCATGCGGCCAGAGATTCTTAATCATATCATAGATTATTCCTCAAACCGTTCAAGTTAGAGATCCCTTGTTGCGCATTCACTTGCCTCCATGGCTAAGTAACCTTGCTTGATGCCGTGGACACCTCGGATGGGGTGCCTTTGACATAATCAAGATTAATGACCTCACCACAAGGAACAAATTTGTGATGCCTCAGGTCAAAGGACTAATTTGCATTATCCCAACTATGAGTTCTCATGTGACATGAACATGAACTCATCGTTGGTAGCGTTCAATGAACTCATTCCATATTGAGCACCTACATATTGCTTGTCTTGGTGTCAGTTACACCAATGACTCAAGACCTAGTCACTCTCCTGAGAGAAGACATAACATGTACTGATCTTAACGGACTGTCAATGCCCAATTGTGAAATCCTATTCCTCGAAACCGATTTAAGGATATGTCTATGATAGAGAATGGTCTCATGAACCTAACTTGTTTTGGATTACATTCTACTAAGCACATATTCCTTGGACTTATTGTTTAAGCATATAACATTTATATGAGACCTATAAACTAATAATCTATGCCTTTATATTAAACTAAATTAGTTTAACATTTGAAATGTCCGTAAAAGTATCATCATATGATTGGTTTTAGGGCACATTTCCAACATACCAGACGAAGGATCTCAACGGTTAAATTAATGCAAAGCATCATTAAGACTCAAGTAGTGCGACAAGTGAATATGCCAAAAACTAAAAGTATGCTTAGCGATTTGCGTTATCAAACATATCCACATAGGTGAGGATATTTATATTAGTCAGGAAGAAACCTTTGGATATTAGATCCGTATTAAACAAGGAGAATCCTAGAAGAAATCTGAAGTGATATAGATTATTTCCGTTTAGGAATTGTAGTTACTTGTGGCAAGTAGCAAATCCTAAACTGTAGAAATCTCCAGTAAAGAAACAGATCAAATCATTCGGATCTAACTTCCATCTTGGAGAACAGCTTGCATGGTCTGATCTCAAATTGAAGTTGAGTGAACTGCTACACTCTGAGTAAATAATGTGGTGGCATAACTGATTTGTTTGAACAACTTTCTCCGACTTGTGAAGCTGTTGAGTCCATGACCGGACTTCAGAGGTATGCGTATTTCGGGATATATTGCAAGTTTATTCTATTATATTAAAAAAACGAATAGAGCAAATGTGAGTTAATAAATTAGCTGCAGCATCATGTCATTCTCTTGAAGCCGAGTTCGAATGCCCTTTGTCTGGAAAGAAGTAGTTCTAAGACAAAAACTAGTTGGTATGCTTTAATGCTTGAGGGTATTGTCAATTCCTCCGCAAACATGAGGTTGACTGGTTCCCCCTTGAACTTTAATTGTCAATTACTCCTGAACTCTTATAATTAGTCAATTTTCTCATGATATTTAGGTTTTTGAATTTTTGCTCCACATTCTGGCCAACACTTTGCCACTCTTTGTTGCTTTCAGGTAAAATGGTCAATTTAGTTGATTGTTGGAAGAGGAGCGTTCAAGTTTTAAAAATGATGGAGGACTCCTCCTTGAAAAGCAGGTCGTGTATGAGAGTTTTAGAAGAGTAAAAATTTAGATTTTAGAAGAAAAAAAGAAAAATGAATTGAGAAAAATAACTTTTCTACTCTTGGAAGATTTACCAAAATGTGGCAAAAGTTAACAGATATTGGATGGAAAATTCAAAAACTTAACATCATAGGCAGAAACTGACTAATTATAAGAGTTCAGGGGGAAATTGACTAAAATTAAAGTTCCGAGGAGGGAGGAAATTGAGTATTGACTCTACAAATTCAGGAGAGAGAAATCGACAAATACTTCTTAGCCCTTTAGTTATATTTTATTGCTCGAGCAATTAAGTTGGAGTTCGAGTTTCCTATTATTATTTTTTATTTCTATTATTTTCCTTTTTATTAGTTGGGGATGGGAAATTTAAAGGGCCTCTGAACTAAAGGCTAGTTGCAGTTGGTCACTGGTAAGGTCTTACTATTCAAAGAAATCTCCAACCGATCAACCACACCGCCATATATGCTTATTAATAATATTCAAAAGAAATCTCATGCATTCGTGCAGAAAAGAAGTAATGAAGAAAACAATATATGAGCACTAATAAGAGAGAGATTATTCTACTACACGATTTGTCCCTATAGTAGTATGACTTTTATCCATCTTCCCACACCCTCGCGTGCAACTTCTACCCTATGTTTTGGAGATTTCACTTCAGTGGTACGTACCATTGAATGGTACGTGCTGTTAAATGGTTAAGATTTATTTGGGGTCCACTGCAATTAATCTGAACCATTCAATAATCCATTACCATTGAATGCATTACCCTCAATTTTTTCCCTATATTTTGGTTAAGTTTGACAATTAGTTACTTGAATAATTACATTTTTTCCTAATGTTTGAAGACATTTGTCGGTGCAATACTTACAAATATTTCATGTTTACCGCAATTTAACCATTAATTCGTGAATATAACTATTAGTTGCAGTAGTGTAAGCATAAAATGCTTGTAAGCATTCTGTCAGATTTCAGAATTCTAATTGATTCATGACTGTTAAATTCTTAATTATTAAATTTTTAACCAAACTCCAACAAGAGATCTAATAGTTATGAATTCCGGCCCTTGCTATGCGTTTGTTCATTTAAAATATTTGCACCGCAAATAAAATGGACAGATTGATGACCGTTGGAAGACTTCCAAAATGTACGCCAATTTGAGAAGCAAGCGAGAGCGACCTCGTGTGATCACCCAACACCGCTCTGCCATCAAGCTATCCGTCAAACTTAAACCTCAAGAATTCATACACACTTGCAACGGAAGCCATCAGAATATGCAAGTCATGTGCCAGTTGATGGACACATTGTCAGTGCAAAGAGGTGTTGTGCAATGGGGGTAGGGAGGGTTGGACCGAGAGGATGGTAGCATGGAGATGGAGGAGGGTAGGTGGGTGACCGGACCATTTCCTCATTCTATTTTAAATACCTTTATTTTGTTCCAATCCGAAAAAAACAAACATTACATTTTACTGCTTTATTTTAAAATATTTCCTAAATTAATGTAAATTTCTTAAACCACATATATTGGCTTTCGCCAGCTCGGCTGAGCTTATTTTGTTTTTGTCTTTCATTTCTTTTTGCCGTATTCGCCAATTTATTTCCCTAGGGCAGTAATATGCCAATTTACTTTAGATTTTTATTTTAACCAATTACTTTATTAAACTGGTATTTAATAGCCGATTACTACCTACCGTCAAATTCCAAACTTTCCTTCCATTTTTCTGTTAAAATGTGTCAATGCCAAACATAAACTCCTGAATAAGGATAAAAATGTATTAACATTCCCATAGTTTTTCTTTTACTCATCGTCATTTCTTCCCTCCATTTTTCTTCTCTCTCTGTTTCTCTCCATCTCTGTCAATTCTCTTTTCCTCCATTTGTGCACCTCCATTTCCATTTCTCTTTAGGTCCCTTTCTCTCTCAAATTTCACTTTAATTTTCAAGGTGTTTCCTTTAACTTGTAACGAACATCAACATACATAAATTGGAGTCTCAAATTAAACTTGACTTAATTGTATGGTATGTTATGAATTTTTGTTTAATTTTGATTTGTTGGACATGATTTAAAGAGTTAGCAGGAAATTTAGATTATAGGCTCTCTCCAGTATATAGCAATACTGCAGCTTTTTTCTTAATATTTAATCTTTGTAAAAAAAAGTGGGGATTGGGAAATTCCGAGCAAGAACAAGATGGGTTCTCTCAATGTGGTTTGTCACGCTGCTTTGAGTCCATGTTGATGACCACACGTAAGCAGCAGTGATGGCCTCAAGTTGTTTTCTTCTCCGGTTTATCAAATTTTTGTTTGGATCTAGAACCAAGGAATATGTGCACTCGCATGATACATTTTAACGGAAAAACGGATGAAAAATTTAGAAATCTGACAGCGGAGTGGTAGTTGACTATTAATAAAAATTCAATGGGAGTAATTGGCTGAGATAAAAGTCTAGGGAATAAATTGACAACATATTACAAGTTTAAGAGAGAGATCACCAAATACCTCTTTCTTTTTGCTTTTAAACAGCACCTTGAGGAAATAAAGCATTGGTTAGACTTGACCGAGACCTCACAACAAATAACAAAAATATCAAATTAAAATTTTTCCAATGATTTAGACCACATTTTATTTTTTAATAAGCTCTTCCTAAGGTATAAATCGACCATGAGACCACACCCTTGGTTTGTAAATATGCATGTGAAACACATTTTGTATAACGTAATACACCATAAATCATACAATTTGCACTTCCTAATTAGCCAGGGAACAAAATCTTAGTGTACCAAATCATAATCATGATTCTAATTAATTTATCAGTTGAATAATGTAATTCATTTTAAAATAGAATAGTGTTGATAGAATACCCGTCATCCCAGACCGGCTCCGCCGTAGCACGCTATTGTCCTTTTTGGGGCCATGCCCTCACGGTTTTGTTTTGGGAAACTCACGAGCAACTTCCCAATGGGTCAGATATTGTCCGCTTTGGGACACGCCCTCATGATTTTGTTTTGGGAATTCAGAAGCGGCTTACCGGTGGAGTCGCCCATCGTGGGATTGACCCAGCCCAAACTCGCTTAACGAATTCCGATGGAATCAGCCAGTGAAGCTCCCAAAAAGCCTCATGCTAAGTGGAGGCAGGTATGTACATATAAGGCATCACCCCACAATCCAGTTGGTCGATGTAGGATATCCACATCTTCAAGCAGATTAAGGTAGTAGCTTTTTACATTTAATTTTCCAAATGATAAACTGATTAATTAATGTAAATACGATGAAAACATTAACATTTGTAGCTAAAATGTTAAAAGGCCAAATTAGCTAAATATCTACGGGTTAGTCCACGTGGATAACAGAGTTTAATACCAATTTATTTAATTTTTTTCCACACCTCTTAGTGTAAGTCTTATCTCTATCCCAAATATAGACACCCTTCTATTTGAGCATGAATAAAAATTTCTAAATCTGCCTCTATTCCTCAATACTCCTCAAATTTTCAAAAATATCTAAAGAGGTTGAGGGAAAGTGTAACTATTCACCTATAGATTCGAATCTAAGAACATATTGATTGAGATTTGTTCCATGCTCACTTTGTAATTATTAAAGAGCCACCCATGTGGTTTTCTTGTTTGAGTGCACATTTTACACATAGCAAATAATAATACAGATGAATGAATGCATACAAATCTAACTCAGCTCGGCTTCCACAACTCATACCATGCATGTCACCTACCCTTTTTTTGGTCAGGATCATGAAATAAAAAATGAAAAGAAAGGAATACTCTCACCCCATTAATCCAAGAAAATACTTGTGCAAAAATATCAAGCAATTGACTTCTTTCCAAAATTGTTCAGACACACAATTCCAAAAATACCCTTCAACAACTTAAAAAACCCGGAACAACCCACTCATCCCCCTCTTACCACCGCATCTCCCTGCAAAAGACACCTGTTTTCTTATAAACCCTCCACTCTTCTTCTCCTTCCGTCAGGTACCCTCTGAGATTTCTCTCTCTGCAATCTCATTGTACCTTCACACCTAAAAACAAATATATATCTTCAGAAAATCCAACAAAATGGCGTTCACAAGCCAGCAGTTCTCTGATTCCCACAAATCACCTTCGTCCAAGGTCAGTCTCTCTTGCCCTCTTCAGAACTCACCAACCCTCTCTCTGCCCATCAAGTCCGTCCGGCCAATCGTCGCTGTCCACGCTGCCGGGCTGCAAGAGCAGTTGGCTCCGATAAGCCGCCCAAGCAACAGGCTGCTCAGACGGCGTCTTCTTCTTCTTGAAGGCGATACAATGCGGTTCCGGCGAAATGGGCGTGATTTGTGGAAATCAGAAGCGCTGCAATTGCCCGAACGCGAATCAGGAAGATCTCCAGTCGGTGGCTCCGGACCTCGATTCGTTCCCGCCTGTTGTGTTCGCCGGTGGTGGGAGCTTGGAAGGAGCGTATCGGAGAAGGCCGCCATGGGAAACGCTAATTTCTTCTTCAAGGGGACTGCTGAGAGCTTCAAGAGTTCAAGTAAATAACATTCGTGACACCTTTAAAATTCTCCTCCAAATAGGTGTCGTTTTGATGTTCGGAAGGCCAAATGCCCGTCGTCAAGGTAACACTTTTTCCCTCTAAATTATATGAAGTTTCGCTGGTTCTTTGTTGTTTTTCAATGAAAGTTCCAGTAATTTGTGAGCATGTTGGCGAATTGAAGTAGTGTGAATCTGGGTTCATTGTTTTTGCTTGAAATTTTAGTAATTTATTGTTTTGCAGGGTAAATGGATTGTGAAACTGGGTTGTGATTTGTTTAACTAGAGTGGGAAGAATGGCGGGTCAGTTGCGGCCAGATCCGGATAATTTGGAGAGAGAATGGTGTCGAAGCTGCCGAAGTTACAGAGGGGACGAAATGTGAATGGAGACGCCTTTGATTTACAGTCGAGGACTCCGGACCCTCAGAGATTGATCAGAGCCTATTGCCCAATCTGCTGCTACTCTCAACCTTCTCAGGCGTTCGCCACCGGAGAGTTTATGCAGCTATGCAGAAGAGGTCACACAGTGGAACTTGGATTTCTAGGCACAGCGAGCAGGGTGATAGGTGTGTTTCTTCAGTTTTATTATTTAGAATTTGGATTGATAGACAATTAGAATCTTGTGGCATGAACAAGCAAAGAAGACTTAATTACTTAAAATAAATTAATTTAGTTAGATTGTGATGTTTTTGTGTCTGTGTTCACGAGCTATTGATTTGTGCCATATACCCCCTCAATCATTGTCATTGCCTTTCCTGTTGTTTGTTCGTTTCATATACTCCAGTATATTCGTCTTTAGATGTGTTAAAGGAGCTTTTTAACCTTTGTATCTTTTACGTGCTATGATCTGTTCCTCAGCAAGATGCACATGCAAATGCGAAATCTAGTGTTCTTTTTGCCAATGAATTTTGGGACATATGAGTAATATTTAGTGCATTAATGTGGTGTGATGGATACTTAATATCACATTATCTGGTGAGGTGTTTGATATGTTTCTCAAATAATCCAAAATCACCTTCTTTTAGTCTAATAGACAGTTTTTCTAAAAAACGATTGTTGGAATCATATTTATATGATTTGAAGTACCAAGTTCCAAATTTTGATTTGGTTAGGTTCAGTTACTTTGGTATTATACATGTTTATAAGTGATCTTGTCATGGCAGGTGCGGGAACTGTATGTCACTAATGACTCATACAAATTTTGTCAATAATGGCGTATTGATATGACTTCAAGTGTGCCAAACTGGCAAACTCTATATTTTAATTCGGTTAGCTGTTGTAATAGTTTTACCTGATAACATGTTTATCCTGATCTGGCATGGCAGATATCGGGAGCTAGCTGCCCGGGTTGATGAGAGCCATGGATTCATGACTGCTCTTGGGCTCACAATTGATCACCAATCATGACAACCACCGAGTTTTGGACATCTCATGAGTGCTTGCTTTTACACGAGCAGTCTCTGACTGAGTTGGATTCAACTTCTGGCCTTTACTATGGTGCTCTGCCCATATGCTTTGGGTTGGTGAGCGTACCAGGCAACTGGATGGTGCTCATATTGAGTTCATGGGGTGTTGCCAATCCCCTTGGAATCAAGGTAACTCATATCCCGTGCGATGCATATGTCTATTGATAATGAAGCCTATTTTGTGGACAAATAGATGCGACATCATATTTTGAAAAGCTGATGCCATATGCAGATTATTGAAATTTTTTCTTGAGATCTTCCTCTTTCCTGCTCAGATTAAGGAAAAAAAGATATTGCTATGTTTAAATGGAACAATGGTCTTATTTGGATTAAACTTTGTAGAATACGCTAAGTTGAAATGAATCATATGTCTGATCAGAAATTCATTTGTACTTTAGTGTATATGACATTCTAATGGATTTAATTACCATGGAGAGACTAATATAGGATCACTTTTTTGTGTGATGCAGGTCAGCGATAAGATGGATCCAAATGAGCTTGTTACGCTCGTGAGATTTACAGATCCTCAGAATAAAGCTGGGAGGATAACAATCATCACAGAATGAGAGCTGAGAACATGAGGGTGAAGCTTCACTCATCTTATTAAGAGGGCAGTTCATGAGGGCGGGACAGATGCGTCACACATGGGTTGTGACCAATGCATGGAAACACCATTAAGGCTCCATGTGGTCAAAACGTCCTTTCGATGCCATAAGAGTAATGATTCTTATCTTTTGCTTTTTGCTTTATTCAACTGTTAGGTTTTGCTCACATGCTTAGTAGATTAGTCATGTAGTAATTAATAAACACATTGGTTCAGTGCACCTAATTAGTAAATAATAAATGTTTTATTAAAGCTTAGCAGCCATGAGAACAAAAAATAAATTTGATTTAGCTTGCATTGCTTCCATGCGTGCTTGTTGGTTTTGTCTAATTAGGTGCTTATAGTCAGCAGCACTTTCATATTTAAACTTGCTTTTCAGCTAAGCTTTCATGAATATGACAATATGCTGAATGACAATATTTGTCACAATTTGCTATTGGCTTCTTTTACTTAATGGATGATTGTCATCCACCAGCACTTGCACTCAATCGAAGGCCAAATCCTCGTCCTTAATAGTCATTTTGTTGAAAAATTCTATAAGTTTGTTGGGGTGGGGTAGCCAGCTCAAGTGGCTCACTTAGTGGAGCATTCTGTAACTTTGAAAGATAGACATCTAATGATCATCTCCCTATGGTGTCTCGTTTGATGGGCGCAATGTGTAGGGTAGTAGGTGTGAATAGTAGAATGACAGCAGGGGTGTTAGGTTTCACAGTCAAAATGGAAGCATTAGAAAAGAGAAACATATTCGAGCTTCAGGTTTTTTATTCTTTTTATTTTTGTAGTGAGGGTTGGAGGAGAAGAGAAAAGTAAGGAAAAATATTGGCGAAAAGTTTTAAAATGACAATTTTGGTAGGTAAGTGATTGTTTTCCAAAATCGACTTGAGCCGTTCTGCGTCTTAAGCACTCATTTTCTTAGCAGAAACTAAAAGTCTTCCTTTTGCACAATGCTTTCGTGATCCCTTTATTCTTTTTATTACGTTGGGAGGTCGGATGTTGGTTTACATAAATTGTTTTCTGTGGGTTGGTGGGACATTGTATATGAGTATATCTATTTAATTTTGTGAATTACAAATCTCTGATGACAGGATGGTTCACCTGTGCCTAAGCTTTATTCTTTGCTATTTGCTCAGGCCGAGTTAGAGCGTTCTTTGATGTGCACAGCAAGAAGGAAGCCACCCAGGAGGTGTTCATCTAGAGATGACAGGCCAGAATGTGACAGAATGCATCCGGAGGTTCACGCGCTGGGTGACATTCGGCGACCGCCAGCTCCCGCTACCACACTCACTGCGACCCAAGGCTGAATGCCTCACAATCTCTCTTGAGCTGGCCTTCATCATTGCCGAGCGCCTTAGGAAAAGAAGGAT
Source organism: Gillenia trifoliata (assembly GCA_018257905.1). Classification (NCBI taxonomy): domain Eukaryota; kingdom Viridiplantae; phylum Streptophyta; class Magnoliopsida; order Rosales; family Rosaceae; genus Gillenia; species Gillenia trifoliata. The sequence goes on from CM031087.1 coordinate 16,766,112, forward strand.
CAAGTCACGGCACACTCGGTTGCCACCTTGGGGTCTGTAGAATGGTTTGAGGTTAAGAACCATGGAAATTATTCTTTCTTTTTCTTTTTTTTATAAAAACTGTCACTCTGCTCTTTAGGTTAAGTTATGTTGTGTGTTGTACGTGCAGAATGGTTTGAGGGTTAAGAACCATGAAGTATTCTTTTATCTTTAAAAAAATAAATAAATAAAAACTATCCTCCTCTGCTCTTTAAGTTAAGTTATGTTGTGTGTTGTGCGTGCATACAGGAAGTGGTGGTTTTGAGACTTTGAAGGAAGGAAAAATAAAGTACATTTTCAAATGTCACTCCGAATATAATTATAGGTCGACAAGTTGAATTGTGAAGTCCAAAAGTTTATGGAACAGTGGCTTTAAATTCAGCTTCATTGCTACCTCTTGGCATACATTGTTGTGAAAGACTTATATGTAAACGGGTTCATTGTTATTGTGGCGTTTCAGTTCATATTACGTATAAGTTTTCTCAACCTAACAATGCACTATTGAGCTGGGAGGCTAAATATTGAATTTATTTCATATAAGTTGCTCTTGTTAAAAGTTCATTCTTTCTTTGAGACTTACAAACAATTGATGTCATGTCAATTGGGTTTATTATTACATTCGTCAAATTGACCATTGTCATATGAGGACTAGAACACTTCCGTGCAGGTATATATTCCCATTCTCGTTATCTAACTCATCACAAGATCATAAAGAGAGGGGAAAGGTTTTGGCAGCTAAAATAATCAGAGAGTATAAATTTTAATTGTTGAAATGATCAAAATTAAATATTGATGGCATAACGATTAAAGATCAAAGATATAGTGATAAGATATTGATGACATACTAAAAGATAATATTTCACCAGTGAGATTAGAAAAAAATGATCATTTTGACCAATTTCCAAATTTTTTATGGGGACGTCATTGCCTTGTAAGGAAGTTATTATTGTGTTTAATCATTTTTTTTTGGCCTAATCGGTTAAATGGTCCCGTAGTCATAAGGTATTCGTAAGATAATCCCTGTGGTAAAAAAAAAAAGGATTTAAACTCATGTGGTGAAGTCTGTTAGGATTCATGCCCAGAATTGAAGCTTTCGTCATTCCTCTGCTAATGGCATACGTGACCCTTATGTGTGAGGCTAAGATGGTCATTTCTCCCTTTCATTCAGGGTTTATAGCCAAAACTCTCATTCACAGTCGCTCCTATTCTGAAACAATGAAATTGTGAACTAAAAGTCGAATCCAAAGTGCGTAAAATGGATTCTTCAATTGAAATAAGGGAGTGGAACAATGAAATGATGAAATCTCAAGCATTTAGTGTTAGGGTTCATCGTTAGAAATCAAATTGAGTTTGGTGGGAGGTTTTGATTGATGTTGCTTCGTCAATATACTTTATTCCAAATCATGTAACATTTTGATGAATTCCATTTGTTATCAAAATTGCCAAAATCACTGTAAGTTATCAAAATTGAAGCAATACCTGAGTATTTTGCTGCGACGTCTCCATCACTCTTTTTTCTAGTCATCGATGTGGCTATTCAAACACAGACAGAAGCATTTCTGATTTCAATTGAAGAATTCAGTACGCACACTTTCGGATTCGAGCTTTGGTTCGCGGTTTCATTGCTTGAAATGGGGAGGCGACTGTGCATCGGAGAGTTTTAGTTATGAACATTGAATGGAAGGAGTGGAATGACCATCTTAGCCTCTTCCGTGAGGCTCACGTGCATAGCTATTAACGAATGAACAGCAAAAAACTTTAATTCTGTGCATGAATCTAACAGACTTCACCACAAGAGTTTAGAAATTTAATTTTTTTTTTACCATAGGGGCTATCTTTCGAATACCTTATGACCATGGGACTATTTATTTATTCCATTATGCCTTTTTTTGTTTGATCAGCACAAATATAAAGAATGTGTTTAATCATTTTATTAATCATCATGGAGCAGTTTGCCAGCCCAAATTTGTTTTGAGTCCTCTTAATAGAAGTCCAAGTATCTTTAGGCTGGTTTTATAAATTTTGTTTTCTTGATTGTGGCGGGTCATGAAGAACCTCTCATGAGTTGGGCTCATATTACGTTTAGTTGTAGCCATAGTAAGGAGTTGATTACTCCCAACTTGCAATTGTATCTTCCAAAAGACTCTCAAATTTCATACATTTATCTTCCAAGTTTTTTTTTTTCTTTTTCGCTTCCGTTTTCAATTTTTAGAGGTTTAAATAATACAAGATGGATGAAAAATTTTTCCAGAAACTTTACAAAAGTTTGGGGCAGTGAGAAAAAAATTTAGATTCAGGAACATAAAATATGAGAGGAAAATGTTATAAATATCATTTGAACCAACCAATTAATCTATATATGATGTGACAAATAATGTATATCATTTCAATAATAAATTTATCTCATTAAATATTAATTATATATACCATTTATTACATCACGTGATAAAAATATTAATCTAATAATATAATATCTCTAGCATTAGTCGGAAATAAAATAAATTATGTTAATTTTGTTATTTAATCTTTTTCATTCAATTCCGCTAACAATTGAAAGAGCTTGTGGAACACAAAAAGAATGTCCGGATAGCGATATGGTAAAATAAATTCGCCTATATTCGCGCCCGTCCCCGAATCTTTGGTCCTACGACTCACCAAAAGGCCAAAAAAAAAAAAAGGAACCAAACCAAAGGAAGGAGAAGATAGGAAAATTCGAAATGGCGTGAAAATTCCGCGTACATTATAAAAACTATAAGCCGCTACACAGAAAGAAAAAAAAAACACGCCACATCGACGCGGCAAAATCCGACTGCAAATCTCCCGACAAAATCCCCAAACCCCGCGACTTCAAATTCGCTTGCGTTTTCATGATCTCAATCTCCAATGGAGAATCCTGAGTCACGCGTTAGGGCTCATGGATCGCCGACCGGCTGCTCTCGGCAGCTTCCGAAGTCTCCCCGACGACCTCATCTGCGACATCTTGGAGTACTGGCCCCTCGCGACGTCGCTCGCACTCGCTTGCGTCAGCAGGTTCCCGTTTGAATTTTTGAATTTGGGATTTTTGATGTGCATTTGGATGTGAAATTTGGTCGTTGATTTTAGTTTTATCGGGTATTGGATTTGTTTGTTGATTTGTATTGATTACTTCGCGGAATTATTATATTTGCTGCGATTTGGTATATGCAGTGTGATGTACATACTGTGCAATGAAGAGCCACTTTGGATGAGTTTATGCCTCAGCAAAGTAAATGGTCACTTCAGTATAAAGGCTCGTGGAAAGACGGCTTATTGCATTTGTATGAATCAGGTTTATGCTGTGCTTTCGATTAACTGTGCATTAGTTTTCCAGAATTTGAGTCCGAGATATTGTTTTTTGGATGCAGAAGGCATGTACCATATATGAATGCGACGGGCTGGCAGAAAACCACTTTATTTTGATGGTAATGGATATCGTGCTTTCGAATACACGTCCTCTTTTTATTCTATGCTATTGAAAATCTTCGCCAAACGAGTTCTTTTTGTATTTCCCGCTGATGGTTTTAGTGAAACACTGTTACTTTCTGCAGTTCAATACTTATTCCTGTACAGAAGATTATACAGGTGCCATACCACATTGGATGGTTTTCTTTTGATGGAAATGTGGCAGGACGAACAACCTCGCTTTGGAACAGTTTTCTCGTCACTATGATGGGAAAAACCGGTACAGTGATGAATAATGAAGACTCATTTTTAATTAATAATTTGGATTGAATTAATACAGTGGACGTAGTAGTTCTATTTTCTTCCCGTAATTGTATTATGGACATTCTTCTGTTAAATCATATATATAGATTTCAGATGAAGGATGCATTTTTACCAGAGGCATGCCCAGATACCTGCCAGGAATCGATCTTCTAAACTGTGAGGAGGGATTCAAACTTGGGTGCAGAGAATTGTATGAGGAGAATAGATCTTGATCCACAAATGTGTGCTGAGTTTGTTTCTTTTTGTTAAAAAAAATTTCCTATTCATGTGCCATAGGGCCTGTCAACACTTTGCCGAACCGTGTTCGCCCCTGGTGCTAATTCCACCATACACCATCAATTACCATCCCCTCGACATCATTGTCGATGAATGTTGTGTCACAACATCAACACTTTTCTGATACCGCTTTACAAACACAATGCTGGATATCACTATTCCTACCGCGGCCTGCCGCATCTTTTGAAAAGACATAAACCCCTTTAAACCTTAATCACAAATGCACCTCTGTCTGCTTGGGCAATGCTTCTGATTTCACAGGTTTAAATATCACACTCCCTCAATAACCTAAAGTTTCCCACCACACCTCATCTCCAATTTTGCTAGTTCTTAACTAGATGGAACCAGAAGTTTCAGATTTTGATTGTTGGTCACTATTTTGCTAGTGTTCTCTATGGTATTCACATTTATTCTGGGAATAAAGGAAACAGGAGATGAAAACCTGGGGTTTGTCCAAATTTGACCTTTCCTATGCTAGATGGTCTTGTACCATAGAGAATTTTGAGTTGCAAATCGGTAATCATGATTAGTGTGCTGTTTGTTATGTACATACAGATTGGTCGTATATGTTATTCACATAGGTCGCTGCCAAAAATTACCAGGTTTTGCTCACTGGATTAGCTGATGCTTGGCCTGCAAGGCATACATGAACATTTGACCAGTTATTGCTTAAATATGGAATACAACTTTCAAAATTTCTCAAAGGAGTGCTCGCAAAGTCTCAATGAAAATTCAGGATTATGTTTCATGCCAGAAATTCAACATGATGAGGATCTATATATTTTTGATCTACAAAGGTGCTCACTTGTTCTGTGCATCTGTTTGAGTATATTTACGGTGTTTGTTTCGTTATTTTTGATGTGAATTGTAGCTGCTTTTGATGCAGTTTGGAGAGAGTCACACCTGCCTTGTTGAAAGATTACAGTGTGCCTTGTCTATTTCAAGAGGACTTTTTGATGTTTTGGAGATGGAGAGTAAGCGACCTCCCATTTGAGTGGCTCATTATTGGGCTAGAGGTCTGGTGCCTCTTGGCATGTTGATCAGCTCTGACGAGTGCCTGGAATACGCTATTAGTCGGCCATAAGAGGTAAATTCAACTTTTTTCTCAAATGATCATGTATTAAAATATAGGTATCGTTACAGCTTATGCTTGTGTTAAGTTGGGGACCTGGAATTTTGTGTAATAACTGCATTTGTTCTGCTTCTTCGTTGTTTGGGCTCCTGCACTAATCCAATACTGTTTCTAAATTTATACTAATTACAGAGTCTCCATTTTGCTTGTTTGTTCTGCTTCTCCATTTTGCTTGTTTGTTCTCCAGGTTGAATTTGAGGATTTATTCACCTATCTTTATTCCTTTTGGTTTCCCACTCCTCCCAAGATTCTCCTCACTCTTATTGTCAATGGATAGTATAGGTCTTGATCTTATACCTAAGCATGAGGATAATGCTAACAAGGCAAAAGGTTAGGAATATCATCAACATAATTATCTAATACATTCCATAAACCACATACTTTCTGCCCTCATGGTTGGTTCTAACATTCCACGCCATCGAATCGGATGAATAATTTTGTTTCTCTTATATTTTTTGCCTGGTTCAAATTAAATAATTGAGGTCAAGGGAGGTAACCCAACTATTGTGTTTTGTGTAGAGTGGGCTATATCCTCCCAGGAAGAGTACCACTAGGTGTCACTGTACAATATGAAGAAGAAGATGGTGATATCAATGTTGAAACTCCATCTTCACTGCAGGTATTTTATTCAGATATTCTAATCCTCCATGATTTTCATATTTCCTGTTGTGTTTTTAGCTGCTGTTATTGGTTCCTTTCTTGTGTTTCAGTGGTGGCTCGATTTTTATCCACTTCTTGCTGATGAAAGACAAGCCAATAGAATGTACCCAACTTCCAGGGAAACAATTTTCGTTCCAATTGGATGGTGGCACTGTGTCTAAATCTGGAACCAAGTATTACTGTTGCAGAACTTTGTAAATCCCCGAAACTTTGAATTGTGTGTTTAGATATATGGCACCTGGTTATGTATGAGAGTTTGCCGTGCTGGATTACTTGCACATGAAGAAGGAAGTTCGGAGGATACCACAAATAATAAAGATGATTCTGGTTTCTCTGATCTGATTAGGAAAAAGAAAGAATCAGAACTCTCGAACCTGGACAAATAGAATAGGTAGAAAGTACTCCAGAATGCTGCCTCTAATGACTATATTTACAACAAAAGAAGTTACCAGGGTTTTTCTTATGACATCAATTTCTTGTATGTATCTGGACAAAGAGAGAGATCACTACAACGCTCCTTGGAGCTCTGGCAATGCATAGGACAACGAGAGAGATGAGAATGGTTATTTAAGCTTTGGTCTGGGAAAACCAGGAATGAGAGACTTAATCTGGAAAGGTACTTCTTGTTAGCCTATTCTCTGGCGCTTGCTAAATTGACTTTTATATATATTGAAGTGGTTTGTGGTAATATATATTTAGAGTCCTAGAAGAGCATTTAAAGAATTTTCTACATGGAGTTTTAAATGTTTAAAGTGGTAAGATCCTTTGCCAATTACATCTACCTCTGATGCTTTTCTTCCCTGATCCTAACTATCATATTTATGTGCTCTTTTACTAGCTATAATAAACACTTCACCTTAAAAAAATTGTTCAATGTTTTGTCTCATTGGGCTTCTTGTTTCAGTTCAATTTCTCAAAGATTGCACCTCCAATTTCTTTCTTTACTTTTCACTGCAGTTTGTGATTGTTCTTGCTGTGAATATCAGGAGCTTGTCTTGCATTAAATGCAGGAGATGGTCCTGAATGCCTGGCAGAAATTTGTGCATTCCATAATTTGCCTTCTCAGCAGAAAGATGAGAGGCTTCCTGTTGGCACAGGTAGCAATCCTGTAAGTTAAAATTTATTAAATTGGCAAATTTCTTTCAAATATATGTCTGCTGATGTCTTCATTTATGGGTGAACATGTTGCCCCTATATTAATGTTAGTATCTTGAAATCATAATTTCTCTCTAATTTTTTAAGAAGAGCAATATTAAAGCATGAAATCTTTGTACAATGTGGATAAGAAATCCGTAATCGAATTATGAGCTAGAATAGCATATGATCTGACAAAAGATGTAGAAAAACATTCTGTACCACCAAATTCAAACTTCATCTTCCAACAGCTGAAAAAATGAACACCGTGAAGAACAATGATAAGGTCGCAAATGCCTGAATCTGTTGGTCAACTAAGAGCACTTCCACCCAAGGGCCAGTGCCCGCCTTGCAGGCCAGTTGGATCTTTACAAGCCAAAGGGACAGCTCAGTGACCTTTTTGTCAAAGCGATTGGTGGGCCAGCCAAAGCCCCGACGAAGCCCGAGCAAGAATCGCCCGACCAGGAGCCCACGCGGGCTGCTGACGTCAGCAGCTTTTTTAAAAAAATTTTTAAATTTTTTTATTTTTATTTTATAAATACCCCAATCATCTTTTCATTTCTCATTACAACTCAATATTTTTCCTACATCAACTATATTTGTTTTTCACCTTCCAAATCCTTGTTTCCAAAAAAAAATTTATTTTTAAAAAATAATGACACGTGTCGTGACGAGGAAGTGGTTGAAAATGTCGGTGCAAAATATAGGGATAATCACAAGCAAATAAAGCCAACCAAAAAAATAATAATAATAATATTTTCCTTGCCCTTACCTTTACAGCGAATTGGAAGTGCTCTTAAGGACAGCTCAGCGGGCCTTTTTGTCAAGGCAATTGGTTGGGCCAGCCAAAGCCCGAGTGGCGAGCAGAATCGCCGACCAGGAGCCCGTGGGCTGCTGACGTCATGCGACGTCAGCAACTGTTTTTAATTTTTTAATTCAGTGGCGATGGAAATCATGGCGAGTGAGAGAAGTGGCGGCGGAGAAAATGTCGGTGGGCCCCACCCGCTGCAGGTTTGTCAGCCACCACCAGCGGCTAGTTGACGTGGCGCGTTTCAGGCCGTTGGATCTCCAACGGCTCTTTAAAAAAAAAAGTACCATTGTACGTGGCGCCAGCGGCGTGAACACGTCCGATGGAGTTTTTTAATCAACGGCCCAGAGATTATTTTGACGTTTAAAATTTTTTTTTTTTTTATAAATACCCCAATTCTCTTCTTCATTCCACACACAACAACTCAATATTTTTCTGCATCAATTATTTTGGTTTTTTCTCTTCCAATCCTTAGTTTTCTCTCTTCCAGAATTCTTGGTATTTTACGTCGAAAAAAATTATGGTGAGAAGTCAAATTGATGCGATTGCGAAGATCTTGCATTGCTGGGGCTTGGATGATTGTCACTCATGATCCGATCAACGGAAATGAGATGAGGGTCGACAAAATGTGGAAGAAGATTCATGCATTATTCGTTGAGAAACTGCAGGCCGCAGCCGGACCAGTAAGCCTTAGCGGTAGTACCGACATTCTACATAAAGAATTGAAATCTTGGAAAAGAAGCCTCATAAGCGGAAACCATGTTCGAACCTCCTCCAGTTAGACATGTTTACACGAAAAGTAAAGATTTGGCCCCGTGATATAGAGTATACTGTGATTGGTGTGAGAAATTGCTGGAGGAGTTTGAGGGTATTTATTGAAGAATTTGAGGTGAAAAGTGTCGAGTGGAGAAAGCTGTCGGTGGGATTTTTGGCCAAAAAAAAAAACTGTCAGTGGGATATTTAAGGCCCAACCAAAAAAAAAAAAATTTTTTAAGTGAAGAGGAGTAATGGAATTGGAGGGTGTGGAATTGGAGTGTGTCGGTCAAAATTGTCGGTGGGATATTTAAGGCCAGCAAAAAAAAATTATTTAAAAAAAAGTGCCCTTGCCCTTGCCCTCCACGAACGGGTGGAGTTGCACAAAGGCAACACTGTTCACGGAGGCAATTGTTGCCCTTGCCTTGCCCTTGCCCTTGCCCTCCACTGTGGTGGAAATGCTCTAAGATGTGGATGGAGTAGCATATAATTCAAGTGAGTTCAGGACTGGATCACTGGCAAGCTCTAAATCAGCTCTGACCAAAGGAATTCTATTTTGATCATTCTCAAGTTTGAAGACTGACTTAAATTTAATCCTGAAGCAGTCAGTTGTTTGTTTACCTCTTTCTGAGGATAATATGACCAATGGCTAGTCATGTCCTGACAGAAGAAATCGGTAACAGTAGGCCTCAGAGCATATTAAAGTAGCTATAAGGAAACCACAGTGCGCTCTGTTCCTATAAGCATATTGTTAATACAGATAATCTCACCTTGAAAGTTACTAGGATGGGCAGCTCGAGGATCATAGATTTTTGATGAATGATAAATCGTATTGAGAGAAGACCAAGCTTTCTATTATTAATTTTCTCAATTCATTAGAGTTAAAGTTAGTTTTGAGTTCATATAGTTACCAAGGGTATTACATGAAAAAAAAAAATGTATGATGAGATTTAGAAATAGATGATTCATCAGCCTGAGAGTGGTATTCTGTTAGATTCTCTCCTTATGTCTCTAATCATTTCCAACAGGTTTATCTCTTGAGCGACTGCGTGATCAAAATTTTTGTTGAAGGGCTGGAAACGTCACTCTATGGTCTGGGCACAGAGAATTGCTATTTTTCTTTAATTATTTTCTTGCAGCATTTTTTGATATACATCTAACATTTTAATGCGCCATTGCAGCCTGAGTTTTACAATCTCCTATGCAAGTCAACTCCCCTCTGAAAAGCCACATGCCTGATGTTTGGGAAAGTGGAATCATTTATCTTGAGAATGGGATTTACTAGAATTGTACCATGGGATGGCAACACCGGTTCCAGATGTGATTGCGGATACATCTTATTCTGAGAAGTTCAATGTAGATGATTGTCCTTTTGGTGTATGGAGTAAGAAACAATTTAATTACAGAAAGGCTGGGATGTAACACATGAAACCATCAGCTCAACTGAATGCACACAAGGAGAATATGGCCATATCTTATAACAAAAAACGATGCAAAGGAAAAATATGCAGAGTTGTAAGTGATGTTGGTGTTTAAGTTCCTTCTTGTAGTTCTTCTACACAAAAATTGTCCTTGCTGATATGTTAGAGGATACGTAGCATAGCTCTTTAATTAACTTTGTTTGTTTCTAACTTTGCAGAAAGAGATACCGTTTCATTGGAAGATCACTGGAACAGCATCCTTTCTGGGAAGCAGCTCGCAACCTCCATCTCTTGCCCCGGCCACCTCTTAGTGTCTCAACTTTGTCAGATATTGAATTGAAATAGATATGCCCTTAACTAATAGTTTGTATAGGCTGTTCCTGATAAATCAGAAAATTCCAGCTGAATGGAATATTTTCATCAGAACTCTTATCAGGAAGAAGAAGAAGGATGTCTCCAAGAGTAAGCGATAAAATGGTATTTCTGCCTATCACAAGACGGGTTTACTTTTTCATAACTTGTTTAATTGTAGTACCTGTTGATGATATACTACTCTATACATAGCTGTGTTTATGACAGATAGGTTGTTTCGACAGTTGCATCTATACTAATATATAAAACCAAAGATCTCTGCAATATAGTACATTATAGTAAATAAATAAATGGAAAATTAACTTCTGATGTCATGCTATAACTAGAAGATTCCCATTTCATAGCTTTAGTTAATCAAGATGTGGTAGGTCTTGACTGTCATACGTCATTGTAATAGATATAGCTGGTTTACTTTGATGGATAGTCCAGAAAAAGGTTGACTGGCTGGATTCTCTCAAAAGGAAGGGATTTTATTAGATGTTCAAGGTGAAGAGTATTGACTCTTGATGTGAATATCAATAGCCTGAAGTAAGCATATGAATTGTTTCAATCAAAATCTTTCACTTTCAATTGAAAGTACTGTGCTACTTACATTGTTTTTCTTATGCATGTGGTACATCAGATTTATATATCTTACATACCACACATGTTCTTTGTTTCCTGTTTGTGCATGTTTCATTGCACATATTTTTTGAGCATTAGTGCTTCTGTCTATATGATGTTTGATGTCTTGTGATCTTGCAGAACTGGGTTTTGCCATGATACATTGATTGAATCTTTTGTCCTTCAGTACATGTAGTGGTGGCCGGAGGCTGTTTATTAATGTAATCTGACTTCTATATGTTTTAAGCATAGTATGAGATTATCTTGCAAGGGACGGCTCTTAAGTATCACAGATTTCAATATGCAGGGAGATCCAATTCCTACCTCACTAATAGAGAGAGTCGATGAATACTTGCAGATGATTTATTAAGTTGCTTCACATATTCGAGTTTCTACCCCATCCCACCCTTTAATAAACATGTCAAGATCAACTATTATAATAATTTTATGTAGATCACTCTTTCAAGACCATACATATGCTTGGGTCTGATTTGACGTTACAGTTTCAGGATGAAAATGGCTTAAACAAAGTGGGTAAACTTTGTTCCTGGATACACTCAGACATCATGGATGATAATATTCATGGAACTGTGTGGTGCTAATTCTTGCTTGATTGAGAACACCAAAGACAATGGCTGTTAAGTTTCTGCCTCTAGATCTTGTTCGTTGATGTATCCAAATAGACTAAACTTAGAAGATAGATAAACAGAACAACACAGAATTTTACTCTTTGGTTCAGCGAAACTTTTGCCTAGATCCGATTGTGATTTCTCTGGATAGAGAAATCACTGCTCACTGGTCTGTTAAGTATTACAGTACTTTTGCAAAACCTAGCACTAATCTCTCTTCCCTCAGCTGTCTCTCTGTTTTCGCTCTTAAGCTTGATCCTTTGCGCACCCTATTTATATACATAGGGGTTGCTTACCATTCTAAATCAAACTGCATTCCTATTTCTATTTGGATAAAGATTTACTTATCCAAATCCTAATAGAATCTAGGAAATCAGAAACTGAACAGGAAACTAAAGTTATTTCCTAAAACGCTTTAAAACCCGATTTAGGACATAATCCTAAATCAACTAAGAATCCTTTTGTGAGCCAATTTTTCTAAACAATCTCACACAGCAGTGAGTCAAACCAGAGTCTTGATCGTAGCACCCCAGAGTGTCTTTGAACTCTCTTGAAGCAACTCTGAAATCTTCAAGAAGTCTTCACCTTAATCAATCAACGAGATTGATCAAGTTCAACAAATACTTGAACTGTGGCAGCCTATCTTTGTAGAAATCAGCGGCATTATGATCCCGTATGAATCTTTTCCTTTAAATCTCCTTAGCCTCCCAATCTCTGATTCTGTGATACCTTGCTTCAATGTGCTTTGACCTTCCAGAAAAACCTGATTCTTTGCCAAATGAATGGCACTTTGACTGTCACCTTCAGCTTCACACAATCTTGAGTAATTCCATTTGACTTGCACCAAACCACTAAGCCAAATTGCTTCCTTTCCTTCGGCCAATGCTATGTATTCTGCCTCTGTGGTGTGGCATAATAGGTTGCAGCAGTGCCCTCCAACTGATTGGTCCTCCTGCGCATGTAAATACATGCTTGATGGTTGACCTTCTCTTGTCAAGTCCCACTGCATAGTCGAAGGCATCCACATATCCTAACACACCATTTTCTTTCTGCTTCTCAAATATAATCCTTTGCTGAAATTCTTCAAATACCGAAAAATCACTTGACTGCCTCCAGTGCTGTTTTCCAGGATTGCCATATATCTTCAGAAACCACACTGATTGCTTGAGCAATGTCAGGCCGAGTGCAAACCATCACCATCATCAGGCAGCCCACGGCGTTAGCGTGGTACTTTCCATCACTTCTTGATCTTCTTTTGACTTTGGACTCTGCTGCCCCTTAATCTAAAGTGGGCTGCCAAAGGTATAACTCCCTTTGCTTCCTGCATATTAAATTTCTCCAGGACCTTCTGAATATACTTTGCTTGAGATATCCAGATTCTTCCTTTGATCCTATCCCTTTGTATTTCCATACAGGATCTTTTTGTGCAGCCCCAAGATCATGTGTCGAACTCTTTTGCCCAACATCTTCTTCAAGTCTAAAATTCTAGACTTGTCATGACACCACCAATTAACATGTCATCCGCCTGCCAATAGTAATATGACCATCCCATCTTGGAACACATGATGGTATGCGCAACAATCATATAAGCATCTTCTAGGTGATTTTCAGCATGAAGGAATCAAACCTTTTGTACCACTGTCTTGGAAGGACTGTTCAGGCCATACAGGGACTTCTTTAGTTGACATACTAAGGTTCTCTTTCCCATATTCAACAAACCCTTCCGGTTGAGCCATGAAAAATCGTCTCCTCTAAATCTCCATGAAAGCTGTGTCTTCACATCCATTGCTCAATTTCCATGTCATACTGAGCTGCCATTGCTAAGCAATCTAATAGAAGTATGCTTGACTACGGGTGAAATATTTCATCATAATCCACCTTCCTTTTTGCAAATACCCTTGGCCACGAGCCTTGCTTTGAATCTCACGGCCTCTTGATCATGTAGCCCTTCCTTTTCCTAAATACCCACTTACATCCAATAGCTTTGTCTTTGGGCTTAGGAACCAACTCCCAAACAGAGTTCATAAAGAGACTCCATTTCTTCTGTCATAGTATCCAGCTATCTCTCATCACTTGCTATAGCTTCTCGATAAGTAGTTGGATCTCCTTGAAACTAATATTGGAGGCATAATTAACCTGCGTCTTGGTCAAAACCGTCATCCGGTTTCTTCCTGTTTTTCTATTTGGTTTTTGTCCAGTGCTATGCATCTCTTGAATACAGGTGAATTGGTTGGAGTTTGAACCCTTTGGGATGTCTGGCAATTGGAGTGCAGCTGAAAATCTGCCCAAATTCTTGCTCCACGATTCATGTTTGGCGAACCATGCTGCTGCCCTTCCTCTTCACTCAAAATCGTCCAAGATCTCTTCTTTGCTCAATTTGCTCCACCTGGGCTTCTTCATCTGAACGGTTTAGAGGAAATGTTTGTTGCTTCAATTTCAGCATTGTTATTCTCCTTCCCTACTGTTCTCGGCTTTATTTAAGAGGCATGGTTGTCTCATCAGACAACATCTCATTGACAACTTTCTTTCTTTTGTTGATATCCCAAAAGCGGAAACCCTTTACTCCTTTCTCAAAACCTAAGTATACGGTATACAGACTTTACGGTTTGAAGGCTTGAGACCTTTCATCACTTGGAGTCATGTTTTTACTCTTTTGACGGGCTTCCCTAAGCTTGGAGATAATTCACAGGCTTTTCAGTCCCATGCACCTCCTCTGCACTCTTAAAGCCAGAGTTGTAGATGGTGATGATAATCGTCCTTGCATGATTAACAGCTTCTGCTTCTTTAAAAACTATCGACAGTCCCTGTGAAATCTCGCTCTTTCTCTCTGTAAAGGAAATTCTGTTCATTCTTTCAGCAGCTCCATTCTGTTGAGATTTTCTTTCTTGTGAAGTGCCTTGTGATGCCTTCCTCCTTGCAATAATCAGTAAACTCTTGCTTGTATATTCACCTCCGTTGTCACCTTATCAGTACTTGATCTCTCTTCCAGTTTGCTTTTCGATTTCTGTCTTCCATTCCTTGAACTTTGCAAAAACTCGATTTCTGCTTTGCGAATGACCCAAACCTTTCTAGAAAAATCATCTATATGAAAGTAACAAAGTACCTTGCTCCACCGTTTGATTTAGTTGGTGCAGGGCCCAAACGTCTGAGTGAATATAACTGAGCTTTCCTTGCTTCGGTTATCTGCACTGCTACTGTGAGAATGATACCTTTCTTTGCTTCCGAGAACACAATACTATAAAAATCAGTTTACAAGATGACACGCCTTCAATAGTGCTTGCTTGTGTAATTCTTGCAACCCTTTGACTCATGTGACCGACCTGTGATGCCAAAATTCTGTCTTGTCTGCACTTTGATCCATGAAGCAACCACTCCCCAATATAAGTGGTCCCATTAGCTTATACAGCTTGTTGGGTGTAGGACACCTGCGTTACCACTAGCAATCCTTTAGTTACCCTGAGTTTTCCTTGTCTAAATTGTACTCTGTCAGCCTCATCTAGAGTGCCCAGAGAAATCAAATTCTTCCTAAGTTTAGGGACATGTCTAACGTTCCCCAAAGTCCGTATCACTCCATCAAACATTCTGATTTTATGCGATTGATTCCTACTATAGAACATGAAATCATCACCCATCAAAAACACCTCCCTTCTTGACTTCTTTGAATGTATCAAACCATTCTCTTGTGCACATGTGAAATGTGCATCCATTATCAAATCAGTGTGAAAGCCTTGGGCCAGTATTGCTGAAGAAACACGTCCTTTGTCTTGTTGGGTGACTGCTAATGATCACTGAGCTTCCTCCATCTTGAAACTTATTTCTCACCCAAATTTTGCAGTTCCTCTTCCAATGATCAGGTGAACCACACTCAAAAACAGCCTTCTTTCTTTTCCTTTTCCTTTTTCTTCTTGGATTTTGATTTACCTCTGCTGCCTTTTTCCTCTTCTTTGCTTTTCCGTCCCTCTCCTTGCCTTTGGCGTAGAGCCCTTGAGAGCTTTCCCAGTTATATCGTCAATTTGGCGTATGACTGAAGGGCTTGAATTACATCTTCAAGCTTTAGGAATTATTTTCCCAAACATTAGAGTTGTTCAGTACTTGAAAGATGGAGGAAGAGATAAGCAAGATGATAGCCATATCATCATCTTTGTATGTTTCTTCGACTTTCTGAAGATTAGTTATGCAGTTTGAAATCTTATAAACATGATCTTCAACATCCTCCTTCTTCTAGTCAGAGAAGTCCAAACAATTCATCCTTTTAAGAAAAGTTTTATTGGACACAGTTTTGCCCATATAAATACTTTCCAACTTTTCCCATGCTTCCATGGCAGACATTCTCTGGTGATGTGAGATTGAACTGACTTGGTGAGATGGATCTCGATGGAACTCTTGGCTTTCTTGAGAACCTTGTTCATGCATTACTGTCATGTTTTTCGGCTTCTCTCCAGTGAGTGCATCGTCCAAATCCTGCTGAATCAATATGTTTCTTCATCATCAGCTGCCAATAAATAAGTCTCCTTGCCGTCAAGGAGCATGCAGGTCTAGGATCGCATTCGTCCTCCCTCTAGACATGCGAACCACCTTGAGCCTAAGGGCTCTGATACCAATTGTTAAGTTTTCTGCCCCTCTAGATCTTGTTCGTTGATGTATCCATGGAAATAGACTAAACAGAAGATAGATAAACAGAACAACACAAAAATTTATACTGGTTCCTTGAGAAACTTTTTGCCTACGTCCAGTTGTGATTTCTGGATAAATGCTGCTCACTAGATTAACAGTAAGTATTAGTACTTTTGCAAACTGTACTAATCTCTCTTCCCTCGGCTGTCTCTGTTTTCGCTCAAAAACTGATCCTTTGCACTTTCCTATTATATACATAGAATTAAACGTTCTAAATCCAAACTGCATTCCTATTTCTATTTGGATGAATTTGCTATCCGTCTAATAGAATCTGAGGAAATCAGAAACTGAACAGGAAACTAAAGTTATTTCCTAAAACAGCACAAAACCGATTTAGGACATAATCCTAAATCAACTAGGAATCCTTTTTGACGAGCCAATTTTTCTAACAATGGCCTGGTAACCAATTCAGTGAATGGAAACAGCAACAGTGCAGGGACTAAATCATGGCGTGCTAGCCACATTCTTGATTTCAGTGATCTTTCTATAGGTTGGTATTTATTTATTGAATTATTGTTCCATGTGTTGCCATGTACTTGCGTCGTTGCATTAGTACTTAAATTATATTATTTTATGATGATTTCTTTTATTTTCTTTCCCTGGTTAATTTTTTTTTATGAGTTACAGTGCTGAATTTATGTGTTTATTTTAGTTTTCCACTGCATTCTTTACTATGTAGAGATGCTGGCTATTTTACTATGTGCATAGTTATCCTTGTTAATGATCTTCATAATATATAGTTAATACACATCTTCAATTGGAATGGAGTCTTCATATCAGATCACATTCCAACGTCTCTGACGGGTGTGCTTTCTGATATGATGTTTTGGCTTGATATACTGTTTTCAAATTGATTCTTTTGTTGCTTTTGCAGGTGACCCCATTTATGATATAATACCCATATACTTGGATGTATTTAGAGGTGACACGTGTCTCCTGAAGCGACTTTTAGAAAGCTATAAACTTCCTTTAGTGAGTGTAGAATCACAGAATAAGTCTGTGAAGGGTGGAGACAAGTTTGGACAGCTTTCCTACCATGCGATGTAAGTAATAGTCCTCGTATATGCTTTGCTTATACTATTTTATCAAATTTAGTTGGATTGTCATATAATGTTCTTAATAGACCTGGGAGATAGGCATTTTCTATGGTATACATTGCCCATGTGCTATCCAAACTATGACAAAAGTTAAGAAAAAGGGGTATGTAGCTGGGATGTGTGCAGTGCCTTAGATGTAAAGCTAGGTGATGGTGACACAAGTTTTGAAAATCTGCTAGGTAATACATTTTTAAAGAGCCAAACCGATACTCAACTGTGTCTTGGTGCCTGAGATGGGTCTTGGCTCTTGACATGGGAAGGATTCTAGAACAAACGAGTGTATCCTATGTTTCAAAAGGGAAATTACATTCTGAACATTAGCCGTCAAATCTGCCAATCCTACAGTATATTTTGAGTTCTTACATCTAATCTCTCTCCGTGCTTCGTATCAGTATCGTCAGTTTGTCATTGTTCTTTCAAGTTTGCAACAATGTTTATGTTTTATCCGCTTTGATGCAAACTGTTGCCCGAAAAATGAGTGTGTTGGATGGTTTCATGTGTGTAGGTGTTACTGTATTCTGCACGAAGAGAATGTGTTGGGAGCTATTTTTAGCATCTGGGACGAACTCAAGACGGCAAAAACATGGGAAGAAGTAGAGCAAGTAGTGTGGGGAGAGTTGAATAATTACAAAGGCTAAAACTCCCACGATAATTTAACACTTTTGGGATTGGGAGTAGACATGGATTATTGTTTGCAGCACTGTCTGTTGCTAATTTATTGTTTTATCAATTTCTTAAGGTCCAAATAATGCGTACAATGTATCCCCCACTGTACATAATATATGGAGTTTCATGATTACTTTGTTATGTCCAACACGTTTTTTTTCCCTGCTTTTTTATCAAATTTGTATTGAATATATCGTCATCGCTATCCATGTAGGCCGAAATTGAGGCCTCTATAAGTGAAAGACAAATATCCCTCAACTAGATGTTAGTTGGTGTTATCTCCAGCATGTTCAGGCCATCTCCGCCCTACGGCTATGGGTTTGTGCAAAATTTGTCTCCAGCCAAGGGCCAGAATGAATATGCTAAAAAGAATCAGGGCTAAACTTAGCTAAGGACTGGGTACATATAGCAACCTCTCCTAATCCCCTTAATAAATGTAAAATCAGTCGCCTCTCCTGGTTATCCACTCTAATTAAATCAAATCCTAAATCAAATCCTAGAGACCAAACGAGACGTTAATATACACCATATATGGACAAACTAGGAAAAACATGTAGATGTCATGCAAGGAAGCAACACCTACTCTAATGGTGGCCTATGGCCAACAATTTTAGGCCTTTAGCCTTTCCTATTGGTTCTCCAATCCCGGTCAACCTTTAGGCCCAAGTGAACACAAAAAAAAAAAGAAAAAAGTAAGATTTAGGCCAAAGAATTGGCCCGGCCAAAACATGTTGGACCCACCAGTGCGCGTGGGCCTGCTCGCATGAAGCCCAAACGCACCAAAATCACACGCTCATGCGTTGCACGCTCCAGCCGTTGGCATGGAGGGACCCACGCGGGCCAAGCTGTTGGCTCTTCGGTTGATCAACAATCCAAACAATGTGACCGTTGGTTGATCCAACGGTCATATTTCAATTTTTTTTTTTAAATTACCTTTACTTATAATCCAACGGTTAGATCAAATGAAATCAAATCTAACAGTAAAAAAATTCATCCAACGACTAAAATAATTTTAAAAAAATATTTAACTCAAATTTCACCCCAAAACTCTATCAATACCCATTTATTTGGTCATACATCCACACAAAATAAATTTTCTTCCCTTTCCTCATCCAATTTTGATTCTTCCTTGTACCCACTTTCAAAATTTCATTCTTCTTCTACCCATTTTCAAATTTTCATTCTTCTACCCACTTCCAAATTTTTTTCAAGATGCCAAAAAATAGTACAAAATTACCGAATTGGTCTAAGGATGAAGATATAGCTTTGTGCAAGGCATGGATTAATCGTTGGTAGGATGTGTGGTGTTCGAGTGTTGCTGGTAGGATGTGTGGTGTGAGAGTGTTGCTGGTAGGATGTGTGGTGTTCGAGTGTTGCTGGTAGGATGTGTGTGGTGTGGGAGTGTTGTTGGTAGGATGTGTGGTGTGGGAGTATTGTTGGTAGGATGAGCGGTGTGGGAGTGTCGTTGGTAGGATGAGTGGTGTGGGAGTGTCGTTG
>CM031087.1:16792077-17029017 GCA_018257905.1 Gillenia trifoliata
AAAAAAAACAGCGGAATCTGTGAAAAAAGCAATTAAATTTGATTTTTTCCGGATCTGTTATTTATTTGTTTTTTTTTTCATTATTTTTGGGGTTTATGATTTGAATTGTTTGCATATGGTAGTTATTGATTTTCAATTTATTAGGAAATTGAGTGGAAATGCAGCACGCTCCGGCGACGATCGAGGAACAGTTGTTACTGAAAGCAATCAAAGAAGAATGCCCGTGGGAGAGTCTCCCGAAACGGCTTCAAGTGACATTGTCTTCCAAAGAAGAATGGCACAGAAGGTTAGAGTAGCTAATGCTTTTGTCATTCTTCTCTTTATGATAGGCGGTTAAAGTACTTCGGATTGCGAATTAAATGATAGTTTTGGTTTCATAGTTTGTTGTTATGTAGCGGAAGTGGAAGGACTCGAATTTCATGTTTCATAAAACAGTTTACACTAGTGGTTTAGTAGACGATTTAGGTTTTAAAGTAGTGTGGTTTCGTACTTGGTTTCTGGTATTGGCTTAAATTTGCTAACTGTGTGCAGGGTTATTGAGCATTGCATAAAGAAAAGACTCCCATGGAACACTTGTTTTGCTCGGAAAGTATGCAAAGAAAGTGAATATTATGAAGACATGATGCGGTACTTGCGAAGGAATTTAGCGGTGCGTTTCTTACTTTTGAATTTCATCAGAAGTCCATTCTTTGAATTAGTCTGAGTTGAGTTGCATTATTAGTTTACATGCTAGGGAAGCCTCTTTCTTTCCGATAATGAAAAGAACTACACTATTTACAACTTCAGCTTTTTGGAGGCCAACTGCAGAAAATTTAAGTTTTGAATTCTCGATTTTAATTTTGCATTTTTTTTGGGGTAAAAACTGTTTGTGTGCATTTAATCTGCTTGAACTGTACTTTTGGGGTATAATTTAGTGAATTGGTAGATTGTTCTTGTTGAGCAACTAGGATGAAATTGCTACTTAGCTTCATCCTTTCATTTTCGTATGAAACAAATTCAGCCATTGAAGCAATATGGTTTTTTTTTGTTTTATTTACATGCAGTATTATGTCATCTAATGCTTGAATCATAGGTTTCTGCAGTTAATGTGTTTATTTTATTACTTGCAGCTATTTCCCTATCACCTTGCGGAATATGTTTGCCGTGTAATGAGGGTATCCCCTTTCAGATATTACTGCGATATGATTTTTGAAGTTATGAGAAATGGTATTAACTTCTTTTCCAAATCCTTTCTTAGTATGCTGAAGTTTCCTGCTGTTTTACTGTTTTTACTGTGATTTGTGTGATAGTTTCTCTTAGAAAGTAGGTGTCTTAGCCATTTTTTAATTTTGCAACACTCTTATTTGTGGACTTCGTCTGCTGGAGCAATGATGCGTATAAACTGTGTTGGAACTATAAATTGTTGTATAGTATGGCTTTCAAAGATTTTGCATCCTGCTTATGCAGTATCAATTTATATTATTGGAGACCTGACCTTCAAACTTAACACAAGTTATCATAGGTGCATTTTTTATGTATGCTAATGATGCTTTTTAACTTCTATGTAAGAAACTTGCCGTAAGGGCGTGAATTTGGCTAAAAGATGCTACTTAAATGGGTGATGATGCTTATTAGTTTACAAGTCTCTGTATATGTATTTATATAGGTATACGAAAGGGATAGTGTTACTTTAGCATCTAGGATTTGAAGTATCGGATATATCCAGGAAATATCTGGTGGAGTAGCATATCTAACATGCCAGATCTAAAATTTTTGGAGTATCCATACTTCACAGGGATTAAATTACGGATTTTTTTTTTTTTTTGGAAAGGATTGATTGTATGCACTAGAGATCTAGAAAAAGCAATAAGTAGAAAGAGCTAATTGGTCTTACAGGCGATTGCTTAGTATGCGAGTAAAAGACGCAACAAAACATTACCCATTAGATGTACAAAATTTAACTGAGAATATGCCCTTCAATTACATTGCATTGCAAAAAGAAAAAGAAGAAAATAAAAGAGAATCTGGTGCTGATACAGCTTGATCAAGTTGAACAAGTGTGCTAAGAGTGTGTTTTGTGAAATGCTTATTCACCGAGACACTTCATCGGCTTATGCTTATTCTCATGCATATCACATTTTTTGCAGAACAACCTTATGACAGCATCCCCAATTTTAGTGCTGCAGATGCCTTGCGCCTTACAGGGATAGGGAGAAACGAGTTTATTGATATAATGAACAAGTGCAGATCTAAGGTATTAATCAATTTGCTCGTTTTCTTTATGGTGCATGCATACCTGGTATCTGGATTGGATACAAACATTGCATTGCACCCAGACATATACGAAAGTATCACAATTTATGAATTCTTTGGCATAGTTTAGAGCAACTACACCTGGTCTTAAGAACTAAATTTTCAGTCCAACCGTTCTCTACTTCAAGGCATCCTAGGGGATAAAATTGAAGTTTGTATCTGTTTATTATAGTCTCCAAATTTGGAGACTCAAGAGCTGGCATCTCCTTAAGTCCTTCCTGTTCATCTCTTGCAAATTGTACATTTAAATTAGATGAATTTCTAGAGTTCCCAGATGAAGGTCTGTACTCTGCATCACAAGATTAAATTGATTTTGGTCATGCATAATGAGCTGTGTATCAACTGTCATTTGCCTTGTAATTTTATTCCTATTAATGCTAGACATACTGTTTGGATTCTTCTATATAATTTTATGATGGCAATGCATATTTTTACCTTAATAGTGCTTCAAGGTCATCTTTAGGCATTATATATAGTTACTATAACAAAATGGAACTTCATATTGTCTTACCTGTTGTTTACTTTATTTTGAGCTATCCAGAAAATTATGTGGAAGCTGAACAAGTCAATTGCAAAAGAACTGTTACCTACACAACCTGTGGATTTTACAATTGAACCGTGGTGGGGAATTTGTCTTGTGAACTTCACGCTGGAAGAATTTAAGGTGAGAACTGAGAACCAAAATCACTCTGAACTCTGAACAGTGGTAGCCTACTGAATTTCTTAGATGTTTTGGGAAATTTGCGAAACGACAAATATCATTAGGTATGTGCTTTTTGGATGACCTTACAGTAATTTCCTGTATTTGTAGAAACTCTCAGAGGAGGAAATGGCAACAATAGATAAAATATGTAAAGAGGAAGCAAATTCATATATTCTATTCGATCCTGATATTGTCAAAGGTCTTCACCAACGAGGATTAGTATACTTTGATGTCCCTGTATATCCTGATGACCGATTTAAAGGTAAGTTATATGGATGAACAACTGGCATGCAAATTCTAGCCTTTCTGATTTTATCTTTGTTTACCGCCTCATTGGATTAGACGCCCGAATATTTACATGGTTTACCTTCCAAAACCTACACAGATGGTTTATGGTCATTGACTCATTGATCAACTTTCTTCTTTTAAAATTTGGCGTTGCCATGTGTATTCTTCATTTTTCTAGTCACTATACAGTCCTATATACTAATAGTTGTGCCAGTATGAAGTTTCAACATATAATCCTGTACTTCCTTTTTTTTTTAACTTTTCAAGTATTTGGTGAAGCCCAAACGTTTGACCAACCGTAGTTCCACCCCACTCCTTACCATTTGAGCCAAAATCTAAGGTTTGAGTGCCTTCTTTCTTACATCATTTATTCTAAATAAAACCGTGAATGGACATCCATGCCAAGCTCCCACCAACCCACTAAGAATGAAACTGAACTTCTAATGTATTGCGCTAAGGAGTCAAAATTCTATATGGTGCTGGAATATTGTGATGAAATATTAATAAATCTTCTGGTTCAGTTTCCAGGCTCGAAGGATTTGTTTCGAACAGGGAGCAATCTTATGAAGATCCTATAGAGGAGTAAGGCAGTTGTTTAGTAAAAAGATGCCTTAATTGTCAATTTGTCAGTTGAATTTTGTTTACTGGCAGTGGAACCAGGATCATAATACTCTATGCTCTATTGTTCAGGTTACTATATGCAGTTTTTGTTGTTTCAAGCGAGAATGCAACTGTTGCTGAACTGGCGACAACATTACAGGCTGACCTTGCACAGCTGCAGGCTGCTGCATCTTTTGCATGTCGATTGGGATGGGCAGTAAAAGTATTTGATCCAGCATCTGTGCTTCGAGATACAAGTTTACCTGGATCTCCTAGAAACAGTCTCAGTGAAGAAGATACTTCTCGTCGTAGTACAAGCTCAGCAAATATGTTCACAGATGGTGAAGCTAGTCTACAAGGAGATGTTTCAGGGACAGAAAACTCTTTGCATGATCGTGTTGCATTTGTTGTTGATGCTAACATAACATCCTATCTTATGATGGGGTCTGTCTCACCAGGTTTGTTTCTTCTTCTCAAGACCGAATCAGTTTGTTATATTGAATATCTTCAACTTCTGATCTGCAATCTGAATTTTGCTGACATACCAGTCATGTGGTTGAAATAGATAAGGTGGGTTGTCTAAGCAATTGTGCTTGAAACCTTACCTTAAGATAGATATCTGTTTAAATGTCTGGAAGAGGTACCAGCATAGTCTTTACAGCTGCTGTACCAGTTCATTAGGAGCTCTCAGCACCTATAGTGTCTCGTACAATTTTTCTTTTATGTGCTGGTTCTCCTCAAAGTGGTACTACAGTTTTCATGACCTCGTTATTTTATGTCCTAAAAATTATCGAATAAGTACTATAGGGATGGTAGTCTTTCACATAACCTTTCACAAGTCGGCTTCTCAAGCAAAAGAGTGGAGGTTATTCTCATTTTGGTGGACTGTGCTTGAGTTGGGAAGTGACATAAACTCCCTCCCAGAATCTGGCTTACACATGGGAGAGAGACAGGCTTTCTTGAACTCAACTATTAGTTTTGCTCAATCAGCTTCGTTAAAGTCTTTAAATAATGTTCGTATTTCTGCTTGAACGTTTAAGCAGTCGTCCACAATTCTTTGTAATCTGGAAGCCGACATAAGCATAATACTTTACACAGCCTGGTATTTTATCGTTATGTCAGACTTGCGCAGCAGCCAGGCTATCCTTGCCATCTTGCATGGAATGTTAGATGGTGCCATAACTGACTTTAACTTTGCGTCAGTTGTAACATCATTATATGTGTTACTTGTCTCCCATTTTTCATGAGTAGGATAACAGATTCAGTTTTCTGCTTGAAAGTTACTGGAGCTTACTGCTTCTATACAAAGGGATTAGCTCAAGTCAACTTAATGGCATGATTTGTTAGTGTCACGAGTCCCTCTTGGGCATTGTTTTCAAATCATGTAAAAAGAGAGATAGAGATTGAATTTTGACTTGTCTTGTTCTCTTATGTGGTTAACATTCCAGTTGATAAAAATATTACGTGGTATGGATATAAAGTGCGGGCACTGTTATCAGGAGTAAAGGAATGATATGTGTCCCTTTTCCCTTAATATTACTTAAGCACATTGTGAATGGATTTCATAGCTAAAGGCTTGCCCGTCTTGGAGCTATAAGCATCTGTTCCACGTTCCAACAAGCAATCTATAAAAAGGGGTTAACCAGATGAAATTTGTAGAAGACTTTACATGAGTTGCTGATGATGTGCAGCAAAGGAAATTGTGGACCTGATGGATCGAAGGAAATTGAGGACCTGATATGCATCAAATAGATCCTAGTTTTTCCGTGAAGTATAAGTTTCATGTAGGATGGAGACTAAGGGAAAGGAAGAGGAGATATCTGGACTCAATTCAAACTTTGGCATCACACAAGAAGTTTTTGTTTTTTGGATTCACTCCGAGAGAGTGGAAGAGTTGTGGCATCAGAGCCAATGGTGTCTTGGGCTCATGCCTAGTCAACTCACCATTCACACGCGAGTTCAAACTGACAAGAGCTTTAAGTTTTTTCTCTGTTTACTTCAAAGTTTACAAAGTAGTACATGAATTGTTGAAGGACAAAATTAATATGCTTAGGATTCTAAAAGACATAATCGATAACACCTAAGGTATTGTTCATGTGACGTAGAGAGGCTCAAAGACAATGAATATTACACTACAAAAAATAGACCTATACATTTTAATTTGCATTAATTACACGAAGAATATCAATCATGTGGTGTTTGGTGCTTAGATAGGCTTATTTATCATATTTGAAGCTTGGTACTTGGCACGAAGAATATCAAGCATGACGTAAGGCTTGTAGATTAAATTTTTACTTATGTACAAAAGTTGTGTTTGTGCTTTGTATCAGGCATTATCTACGCTTCATGCTTTTATATGTTCTTTCAATCTTGAATCTTATACTTGAATATTATATGCATTTTGATTTATCATATTTTCTTTTAGGCTTGAAATCGCATGCTGTGACACTGTATGAAGCGGGAAAGTTGGGTCATACTAGTATTACAGATCTTTGTAAGGATCTGAGTACACTAGAGGGAACAAAATTTGAAGGAGAACTACAGGAATTTGCAAATCATGCATTTAGCCTCCGTTGTGTTTTGGAATGCCTTCAATCAGGAGGAGTTGCAACTGATGTGAAAATAGAAGAAGCTTGCAAGAACATGGATATGATAGCATCAAACAATGATGAGGCAACACTCATAGCTGATGTCACCTTGACTAACAAATTAGAGCACTTAGCTATACATGAAGTTGGGGTCGATGATGATATTTCTGTGAAATCAGGGATACCTCAGGAAGGTTCTGTTTTGGCTGAACCTGTTAGTGATAGCGTAAGTGATGAAATATTAATTGGTACGTCATCAGAA
Organism: Gillenia trifoliata; assembly: GCA_018257905.1. NCBI lineage: Eukaryota > Viridiplantae > Streptophyta > Magnoliopsida > Rosales > Rosaceae > Gillenia > Gillenia trifoliata. The sequence goes on from CM031087.1 coordinate 16,798,811, forward strand.
GATATCAGCAGCTTAACTGAAGTCCCTAAACCAGACTTGAATCTCCAGAATAATGAGAAGCTGATGCATGCTGAAGGGTTAGATGTTGGAAGAGAAATGTTAAAGAAGAAAAAGAAATTCCGAGTGGATATCCTTCGCTGTGAAAGCTTGGCGTCTCTTGCACCAGCAACTTTAGATCGGTTGTTTCGTCGTGACTATGATATTGTTGTATCTATGATTCCTCTTCCACCTTCGTCAGTACTTCCTGGACCAGCAGGTCCTATTAATTTTGGGCCTCCCTCGTATTCATGCATGACACCTTGGATGAAACTAGTATTGTACTCAACTGTGGCATGTGGACCCCTATCTGTTATTCTGATGAAAGGACAATGTTTACGCTTGCTTCCTGCCCCGCTGGCCGGTTGTGAGAAAGCCCTTTTGTGGTCTTGGGATGGTTCTACAATTGGAGGGTTGGGAGGCAAGTTTGAAGGAAATCTAGTAAAGGGAAGTGTACTTTTACATTGTTTAAATTCACTTCTGAAATATTCTGCTGTACTAGTGCAGCCCCTCAGTAGATATGACCTCGACGATTCTGGAAGAATCATCACCATGGATATTCCATTACCCTTAAAGAACTCTGACGGTTCAGTTGCTTGCATAGGGGAGGAATTGGAACTGAGTGAGAAGGAAAGTTCAAAACTGAATTCTCTCTTAGGTGATATGGCAAACAAGATAGAGTTGTGGACAGTTGGCTATATTCGCTTATTGAAACTTTTTAAAGAAAGAGATTCAGAACACTTTGCACCTGATGATGAGAAGTATGAATGGGTCCCATTGAGCGTCGAATTTGGAATGCCACTGTTTAGTCCAAAATTGTGTAATAACATATGTAAAAGAGTGGTCTCGTCGCAATTACTTCAAAAAGATTTACTCACTGAGCATCATGATGCAATGCAAAGCTTAAGGAAAAGGTTGCGTGATGCTTGTGCAGAGTACCAAGCAACAGGTTCTGCTGCTAAACTTCTTTACCAAAAAGAGCAATCAAAGGACTTCTCGCGACATCTCATGAATTATGCTAGTGGAAGGTGGAATCCACTTGTCGACCCATCCTCTCCCATTTCAGGAGCCACGAGTGAGCATCAGAGAATAAAACTTGCTAACCGACATCGTTCCCGAACTGAAGTTTTGAGCTTTGATGGAAGCATTCTAAGGTCTGTCCCAAACTGTTCTCTTCTATATTTGCATCTTATTCCTTTCCCTAACATCTATATGTTTAGTATTCCAACCAGATTTTCCTTTTATAGTATTCACTATTTGCTATATGATCATCGTAACTTTCACCGTACACTGCATTTTTACGTTTGTTCTTTTCTTTGGGCACAATGATATTTCCCATGCACAAGTATCTCAATACTTCCCACTAATCCCTATAGTTCTTCATGTATTAGTAATATTGAAATGAGTGTCGGACATGAATGGAGAAGAGTGTCGTATTCTAAAGTGTCTTAGTAAATCAGTTTCCACTTGGGAGAAGTGTTCTATGAGTCATGGATGAGGAATAATGAATGAACCCCTTGTGTATTAACAGTATTCAGATGATATTTTCTATCTTATTTGTATATGATGGTATTCAGCTTGTTTTCTCTTAACTCCCTCGTATATCTGGTATTACAGATACTATGTTCTAGCTTCTTTGCATATGATGGTATTAGAGAATTTTCTCTGACTCCTTTGTATTTACTGGTATTTAGATCATATGCTCTAGCTCCTGTTTACGAGGCTGCCACAAGGCCAGTTGAAGAAGCTCCTCCGGTGAGCACTACAAAAGTTGAGCAAGAAGAAGCTGACAGCAGAGAAGTAGTCCTTCCTGGTGTTAATCTTGTTTTTGATGGCTCTGAGTTGCACCCCTTTGAGATAGGTGCTTGTCTACAGGCCCGTCAACCTGTCTCATTAATAGCAGAGGCAGCTGCTGCCTCCGCAGCTCTGCAACAAAGTAGGGGTTCATGATAGAATCTTGCTTGGATGGCGGTATATAGAAGAGTTCATCATGGTACCAACGAGTAACTTCATGCTTCTTTTAGTTTGATTATTTGGCTCGCTTGTTCATCTTTGCTGTTGGTCATTATGCACCAGCTCCAGCTTTGCTCAGAGGTAAACAACAGGAGTTAGTTTCTTATTGATTAATGCTATCAGTTCAATGACTTTTATAATCACTTCAGATGAGTCAAGGCAAACGAAGAAAAAAATCTCTGCAGATCGCTTTAATTCCCGATTATGCTTGACATAACTGCCACAAATTACCTGAGTATTTGATATCTTTCAATTGATGCAGGTAGGTGTTTCCGTACAAAGCTTTACCGATGATGGATACACCCCGGGTTTGTAACTACAGTGACAAGAGTATATGGTTTTTCTTAAATACATCCGGGTGATTTATACCCACCAATGAAACAGTATACCCTTTTGTTTCATTTGATTTAACGTTTTTTGTTAGTTCTTTTAGGGGGTGGGGATAAAACATTTTTCGGGCGCACTATCGTTATCGTATGAACGGAAATGCATTTTGTAAAACAAAGATTAAATGTCAGCAACTGATGAGGTCTACACTGTTATCCCTCTTCTCCAGAGGATGTGATTCGAAGCTTTTGAAATCTTTATTGTTCAGTTCTTGTAATTTTGTTGATAGTCCTTATTTCTGGATGTCGTCAATTTCCTTAAAGGTGTTGTCAAGTGAGTAGGGTCAGTCCTCTCTTCTAAGAACATGGTGTGTCTCCATTGCGGCCGATGGTATATATATATATGAGTCAGGATTGGGAGACACATTTTTTGACACATATTTTAACACTTTCTTGTGGTCATCATCCTGTAATTTTTTTCAACGCTTTGAACTGTCTATATTTTAATACATAATTCATAGATTATTTTTGCAAAAAATTAGACATTTAAAAGCATTAAGACGGATTAAGATCCTCGACCAATCTCTACCTGCCGAGCCGACAAACCCATCAATCCTGGCCATTCAATTTAATCGTGCGGCCATGAAGCAATTTTAGCTTTCAAAAAATTTTCATGCAAACCAATGCTAAAATTCAGCGCCTTTTCAATTACTCCTCCGTTGCTTTGCGAGTTCAGAAGTCACGAGAGCTTTCTTTGTTCTCTTTGCTGTTAAATCTCTGTATCATAATGAAATGAATTTCTTCTATCCATCTCTTCGCCCAGAACCTTTCTTTGTTGTCTTTGCCTAGAACCTTGACGCCATGACCTAGAAGTAGACGTAACGAAATGACGCCGCTGCAGTCGATCTCGACACCACCGTAGCTATCATTGTCTGTATTAACCTCGTGGTTATAGCCGCGTTTCTAAGCTCCAACACTTGCAGACAGAGAGAGATTGGGATAGAGATAGGGAGAGTGGGTGAAGAGAATCCTACAGCACAGATGATGCAATCTTCTCCTGGACCTTTGCAACCAACGGCTCCTCCATCTTAATTGTAGTGTGTAATTTCCATTGTCAGATGCCCTTGTTGGAGCTTTGGCTTACAATTTGGCTTTGTTTCCGTTTAATTCTTTAAAAAAATTTTGCTTCCTTATTGACTTTTCTTGTTTGAATCTCTCTCCCAATCTTGCTTTTTTGTGCTAATCAATTTTATATAAGTTGAACCAGTTTGTGCGATGGAGAAAGTTAGTGTTGAGATTTGCTCATCCTCTATTCAATTTTGGCCCTTTTTGTGCTAAATTATTAATTAAGCTTGGCTATTGCTTTGTAAGGACTATGGAGTTTGGTTTTTGATATGGCAAGAAATCAGGAAATGACCTGTACAAAATGCTCTTTTTTTGTGTAATTGACAGTGTTGGGATCACATTATTTGAAGAATGAATCAATGAGATTCTTTTATAAATAGACATAGTTTCAAGGAAATGCACATATGTGAAATGTTTTCACTTCAACATGTATAATAGACATTTGCATAATCAAAATATGGTTTACAAAAAATGAAGTTGACTTTACATTCTCAAAAGACATAGCAGCACCAGAAAACAAAAGAAAATCCAGTGATGACTAACAAACCCAAAACAATAGCCATATCTTTAAGCATGACTTATATCCCATTAAGATGACTAATGTTCTCATTTGATACTTGGGAGTCTTGAAATGCCAAAGGAAACCCAGTGATATTTTGTTGAAGAAAAGCTTGGGAACTTGACGGCTGAGATTCTTCACAAAGTACCCATGACATTGGGTTCGGTATATGCATATTATGTCGCTGCGACTACATTCAACAACCATAATCACATATATATATATATATATATATATATAGAGAGAGAGAGAGAGAGAGAGAGAGAGAGAGAGAGAGAGAGAGAGAGAGAGAGAGATATCAAAAGAGAATGCAAAATTGCAAATAGATGACTAACAAACCTGAAAAGGATGATGATATGGAATTGGCATATAGGTATTATTGCCAAACATGTGAACTGGAACCTATACATTACATACCAAATTCTTCTTTATATTTGCCAACTAAACAAGTCTTGCTATGAAGAATCAAAACAACATAACCACAAATACATTTCAACAATGATTACTTACAACTTACATGAATATTATTGAGTTGCATGATTGTTAAAGCAATAAGTTAATAAAATGAGTTTAAGTAGGTACCTGATCAAACTTCTTTTTTCTTGGTAAGGCTTTTTCCAAAACACTTTTAATTCTTCGTTTTCCTCGATGAGACGCCTCTTTCTTCTTAAGCCCTTTTGGAATGACAACATCAACATTCTCCAAGCAACTGGTCATCTGACTATTACAATTGGAATGCCTTTTCTCATGCGCATCATCATTCACTTCTAGATGCAATAGGTCTTTAACCATTTTTGACAATTTATTTGCTTGCTCATTTACTAGTTGGTATGCCTTTTCATTCTCAGATGCCCTTGTTGATAATTTAGTGAATATAGAACACAAAGACTTATATCTAGAAGCTTGCTGCAATTTAGGGTCTACTTGAATCTCACGCCCACACATGTCTATCACACTCTCAACTTTTGCTTCTTTACTCCACCTCTTCAATATATATTGTTCAGAAATATCCTTGATAAACATAGCTTCTCTAAGGACTTTAATAGCATGACTGCACATAATACCTTTCATCTTAAATAGCCTACAGTTGCAAGAAACAGTAGATATACCTTCCCTTTTCACCGTGCGCTTCTTAGACTTATCATCTAGTTAAACTGTGTATACAAAGTTATCACCATCAGCAACACAATTAGTTATTGACAATTCAATAGATTCTTCAAATTGATCTTGAAACAATTTGAATATTGCTTTTGTGTAAACTTCTCTAGCTTGTTTCAATATTTTGATGTCAAATTTGACATGTGCAATTCTGAATTGTAGGTCATACTCCACTTCCCACTCCTTGTACCTAGTATCAGTAAGAACCCTCTCAAAGTTTGTGAAAAATTGAACAATATTGAGATCTGACTTCAAATAATTTTTTTAGTCTTGCATTAAAACTTTCACTAATTTGTGTGATTCGTATTCCTATAGACCATGCCGATCTCACATATGCATATGCCCATTTCTTTCTAATCTTAAATGTGGTGGCCAACCAATCATTCTTATGTGCTTTATACTCATCAAGCATAGAATTCCAAGCAACTAAATACTCATCTTCCTTCTCAATGTGATCAAAAATTTTTGTCAAAGCATTGTGAACTTCCTCCTCACCTCTGAACAGAGCATTCTGCATCAAATGCCATAAACAAAGTCTATAGTATGTTTGAGGCATCACTTCTAAAATAGCCTTAGCCATTGGATGATCTTGATCGGTAAAAATAGTTCTTGGAGTCTTACCAGACATTGCCTTCAAAAATGTCTTAAATAACCAACTAAATGAAGCAGCGGTCTCATCATACATTAAAGCTGCTCCAAATACAACGATCTCCTTGTGATGATTAAAGCCAACCAACACTGCAAATGGTCGATCCAATTCAATGACTTTATAAGTTGTATCAAACTTACAACATCTTCAAAAAATGGCTATAATCAATTATCATTTTAGCATATGCCCAGAACATGTTTGTTATTTGCTCCTTTTTGTCCAAGTGTAGTTCATAGAAGAATGGTGGGTTTTCCAACATTTGTTTGGAAAAGTACTGTAGCACGACTCCAACTTCTCCATATGCCATTTTCTTTTGCCTCACCGTCCGAAGATAATTTTTTTGGTCATGCTTAATATATCCCAAAGACTCTCTTCCACCTGCTTGTTTGCTTATTAACTCATAAGCCAACCTAAATGGAATCCTCGATTCTTCAGCCAAGTCTACTTCAGTGGCTTGTGAGGTTGTGATTTTTCATTGAGATGGTAACATATGGGCATATTCTTTCTTTACTAAGGGATGATTATGTTGTTCAACAAAAGTATAAACATAAAATTTCCCAGTACACCTATTGTGACATCCCACATCGACTAACGGAGAGAGGGTGATGTGCCTTATATGTTCATGCCCACCTTCATTTAGCACGAGGCCTTATAGAGCTCACTGGCTTCGGATTTCATCGGAACTCAGAAGTTAAGTGAGTTTTGGCTAAAGCAATCCCAGGATGGGTGACCCACTAGGAAGTTTCTCGTGAGTTCCCAAAAACAAAACCGTGAGAGTGTGGCCCAAAGTGGACAATATCGTGCTACGGCGGAGCCGGTTCGGGATGTGACAAATAGGCTAGAGCAATCCCAAGATGGGTGACCCACTAGGAAGTTGCTCATGAGTTCTTAGAAACAAAAGCGTGAGGGCGTGACCCAAAACAGACAATATTGTGCTACGGCGGAGTCAGTTTGGGATATGGAATCCGAAGCCAAGCGATTTTGGGCTAGAGCAATCCCAAGATAGGTGACCCACTGAAAAGTTGCTCGTGAGTTCTTAGAAACAAAACCGTGAGGGCGTGGCCCAAAGAGGACAATATCGTGCTACAGCGGAGTCGGTCCGGGATGTGACACCTATCCAACCTAACACCCATATGAGCACCACATCCAGTCCTCGTCTCCGTTCTTGGTCTTTTAACCATATCATTTCGCTTATCTTTAGATCGAAACCCTTCTTTAGTACAAGCAAATATTATTGACATGAGTTCACCAGTCTTTTTATTATTGCCACTACTTACTCTTTTAATACTAAACCCCATAAATCCACCATACTTGTTGTAGAAATCATATGTTGCTTTTTCAATATCAAACTCCATATTTTCTGTAGGTTTTAATTTCAAAGTACCTTCTACAACATCATTTGGTTTATCCATAATTCTACCATAAAAATAAACCAAGATTCAGAAAAAATTGAGCAAAAGCAAAAATTTTCAACAACGCCAAAACAAAAATTTCAAGTATTTTAGTTCAACAACTCACTTGTCTCTTTTCTACAGAGGCAAAACAAATTTCACTTATCATGCATATACGATACCTAGCTAAACATATATGATACAACAAATTAAAGCAAATTATAATTTTGGTTCATCATCATATATAAAACCTAGTACAGTTTGAAATTTTTTTTTTATCACTTTACCCAAAGTCCCAACTATCACCATTGCAGAAATATCATAACAAAAAGGAAATTCTCTATCATAGTCCTATGTTGCTCATTCCTAAACCTTAGCAAATCAATTCTAAACCAGTCACCCACTGCCCACACCCTTTCCCCTCTTTCATTTTAAGCCTTTGGCCTTAAAGCTATCTAATTGCAGGAATATCATAACAAATAAGAAATTCAATAATGGAAGACTGACTTTTTATTATTCAAGACCAGTTGCAATCGCTGATCGACCGAGGCTCATATGATGATTTTTCTTGCTTTATAAGTTTTGGTGGAGACTTTAGTTGCAATATCTTGGAGGTCTACTAAGCAGACTTTAGTTGCTAGGTCTTCGAACCACGTTTAAATACTCGCCCTCTATGAGGCTGCTTGTGGTTGTACATGGCTGAGAGTTGTTGTCGAGCATATTCAAAGCACTTGTGGATTGTCGTCTGTCGTTGATGTCCCAACGACGATATTTGACGATAATTCCGAATGTATAGATCATATTCGGAAATGATACATCAAAGGAGACCATACCAAGCACATTGTGCCAAAGTTCTTATTCTCTCACCAGCAGAAGAAGATCGAAGTTAAAAGAATTCGTTCCCATGACAGCTTCGTCGATCTCTTCACCAAGTCATTACCGAAGTCCAATTTTATGAAGTTTGTTCGAGAAATTGGAATGCGTAAACTATCCAAAATACACCGCTTGCAATCTAATCAAGGAGTTTTGTCGAACTCAAGGGAGTATTTGGTAAATACCTAGTTGATCTTAATGTCCTTTTTTTCTCTTTATTCAAGAGCATTTGTCCCACTGGGTTTTGCTAACTTGACAAAGTTTTAACGAGACACCTATCTTAGGTTGGTCATACCTTGATGTGAGCGTTAATCGCCGCTTGTTTTCTTCAAGCTTCAACCTTGCACTTCTCACCTTTTTCTCCGAGACTTTGAGTTTGGTCTGGCTTTAGGTTTTACCATTGTCAGGTTTTTGTGAGTTTATGTTTCCTTATGCAACCTTAATTTAGATTCGCGAGTGTAACTACCTATGCCGCCTGAAGACTTCAACAATCATCCAAGAAGACATGATGCGACTACTTCTTAAGCGTTACACACTCAAAGGAGAGTGTTGTAGTTAATAATATTTAAGAGTGTGCTTGTGTAAATCTAGAAGTAGGATTCTAATAGGATTTGTGAATCAAATCCTTTTATGACTTGTATTACTTGTAGAGCAAATAAAGCACATGTGATTAGTATAAATAAAGGCATGAGAGCACAAGGAAAAAGCAAGCAATTACAAAGTAACTGAACTCCATTTCTCTCTCTCTAGCCGTCCCTCTCCTACTCTCACTCTCTAAAATTTTTTTTAACAATAAATGAATTTTGACAAAAAAATGAATAAAAAACTCACAAGATAAGTTGTACAAAAAAAAAACTCAAAAAAAAAAAAGGAACGCTGGATCCACCCCTTCCCATACTGAATGGGTGCATTTTTGCTCACCTGCATTAACTTTGTTGAATATTTTATTCTTTATTTTTTTTATAAAAAAGAACTTAATTGTCAATTTGTTATTTAGATTAAATTCATAAAAAAGGCCATTATCTTTTTTACATGGAATGCGATTATTTTTTAAAATTTTTTTAATTAGATTGTTATTTTTAAAAGTTATATAAAAGAAGGAGCAAATTTAGTATTACCAATGTTTTACTAAATTTGCTTTCTCCTTTTACATATATAGATTAAAAAGTTAAAAATAAATACTAAAATGATGATTAATTGCATTTTTATAATTAAAAAAAAGTGAACCAGGGTCAAGTAAGAGGACACTTGGCAAGCTTTAAGGTGTGTGGTGAGCATTCACCAAAGTTAATATGAGTGAACAAAAATGTACCCATACTGAATCCCAACCCACGCCCCCACCTCCTGCCACATCATCAAATTCAGATCATCTTCCTTGCCAAAACTGAAAGTTCCGTCACTGCTCTCGTGTCAAAGAAGCTTTTCCCTTTCTACACTACATCGAAATTCCATTGAAACTCAATAGAAATTTCAACTGAAAAACTGATATTTTACCGAAGTAGTTGATATTTCTACAAATTTCGCCGAAGTCAAGCACAGATATTGGAGAAATATGCTAAAATACTCATTATTTGTTAACTTCAATCAAATACTTAAGTACTCACTAGTGAGTACCTTATATACTCAATTTAATGATTTGACCCAATGATATTTTAACACATGTTTTATTGTTTTAAAAAATAAAGCATATGCTATTTAATTTTTCATGAGCTTTTAAAAATAAAAAACACATGCCATCTTTTAATTGGGCCAAATTAAAAAGTGAGTATATAAGTACTCAAGTATTATCCTTTACAAATTTTAAATATATTTAATTGGAATTAACAAATAATAAATATTTTTCGCATATTCTCCCCGATATTGACATAACCCGTTTCGTTTGTCGGTACATGATAATTTCCGAAATTTCAGAAATGTTGGCGACCTTTTAACCTATGCGAATCGAATGTGTCAGAAAGTAAGAGGGGAAAAATGGTTATCGAACACGTGTCGCTTGCAACATCAAACTTGTCCCAACTCTCCGTGTCCGTTCACGTGGCAAGCATGAAAAAGCATCGCGCTTCTATGCCGCTCTTGGTAGTTGATCCTCTCTCTCTCTCTCCTCTCCCCACAAACTCACACTCTCTCTCTTCAGTCTCACTCTTCTTCCCACTTTCCGACTTCCATTCCATGTGATGTAGCTCAATCGAAGCGTCACTAAAATGGTGCTCTCCTTTTGGTCCTAACTTTCTCAGATTCATCATCTTTCTCTGAAAGTCGATTCCCTTTTGGCTCTCAAAATTCTCGCTCAGAACTTTTATCATACACTTTGCAATCATCCCAACAAAAAGATCAAGGATGCTTCGAACCCCACATTTGTACGATTCAAATGTCGCCAAGTTCCCTCTCTTTGCATCTCCCCTTTCATCTCACACTGGCGCTTCATGCACAGTAGCTTCTCCTGTCCTTGAAATGGGGTAATACTCTTCTACTTCTCTGTTTTCTTGTTTCTTTTTTTTATATGACAGATTGAATTTTCAGTTTTTTGGTTTGAATTTTCATTTTTTCCGCACTTGGGGTCCATTTTAATGAACAAACTTTGGTGGGTTTCGTTTTAAATTAATAAAAATGAATACTTTTCAACTTTCAAGTTTAAAGAATATCATACAAAATTATACCAAAATGTATTTGTAAATTGTAGCAGTGCAATAACCCTAAACCCTAAACAGTATTTTAGTAGTATGATGCATGGTGAAAAGTGCTGTCTTCTTAGTTGGAATGACTAGATTCATGTTATGGTACTATTTTGATTTGTGATGAATTAATTGGGTTATTGTCGATTTCGGCGTTGATGGTTTATTAGATTGAAGTGGAGTAAACAAGCCTCGGGTAGCAATCAGCAAGGAGTTGTCAGAAAGGCATGTTTATCTTTCTATTATGCAGAGAATTCAGCCTTTGTATTTATTTAGGTTTTGCACAGTTAGTAATTATATGGCTGGAATTTTGGCATAGGTTAGACCCGGGATGGTGCCAAGCATAGCACAGCAAATGTTTACGGTCAGCGTGCTCAAGAACGCGTGCTTGAGGTACTTATTTTCATGTTGGATCATATCTTTTTCGTTCTATAACTTTTGAATTAAACTTCCAACGTATGTAGTATTCATAAATACTATACTAAGACAGTGGTGATTCGTCTATGTTTGAGAGCCAGAAACTTATTGATGACTTTTTTCCCTAATCGACTTCTTCTTACCAATGCCGGAATGGGAATGTTTCACATTTTCATGTGTTTACTGTCTGTGATTATAGGAAGAAGCCCCCCAACTGTCAGAATCCAGCCCATCATGGAAAACTTTTCCAGGTCAAGCTTTTCCGCTGGGTGTATCAGAAGTTGACAGTGGGATAAATTTTGCTATCTTTTCACAGCATGCAACTGCTGTCACACTTTGCGTATCACTTCCGGAGAGGTACCACCGTACTTCCATTTTGTTCATTGGTTAATATCTAATTTGTACACTCACGTATATCTGTATGTATGGGGTAATGTTCTCTTGCTATCTAACCATATAAGTTGAGAGAGAGAGAGAGAGAGAAAGAGAGAGAGAACGATGAGGAGGAGGAGGGGGTGTGTGTGTGTTCTCCTAGGTTGTAAAGACAGGTTTCTTTAAGTTGTCTTTGAAATTAAATATCTTTGGATTATTCTTCTCTCTCTCGGTTGCTGAAACTTGTGGTCTGGACTGGGGCTAAAATTTGACTGGGATGAAGACCCTTTGTGTATCTCCACATTGTGTGTTATTTGTAAAAGAGCAGTCAAGAGCATTCATCATTCTTTTTTGGATTGTCCATTGACTCCATTCACTATGCAAATTTGGGTTAGGTTTATGCATATTTTTGAAGTGGTCGGGGTTTGGCCTAGATATTTTCATCCCTTGGTGGAAGCTTACTTGAGTACTGGGCTAACACAAGGGCAATTATTGTTTTGTGCTGTTCGGTCTCAGCAGCAATGTGGGTGTTTTGTTGGAAAGAAATGATAGGCTATTTGATAATAAGGTGGCAGAAGTGTCCCTTTGTTTGAAACTGATTAGATCATTTTTGTTTAGGAAACTGTAAAAAGGTAGATTTTAACATCTTCTGAATGTAACTTTGATTAGAGGGAACTTTGATCTGAATGTAAGTTAATTTCTTTTTAAAGGACAGACTGTAGTGTTGATCATGGACGTTGTCTGCAGCCTTTTTGGAGATATTCATTCTTTCTTTTTTAGTAAAAGTTATGTTTCCTATAAAAACGTGTGTCTTTCTAAAAAATTTCTTTGATTTATGCCTTTTGGTTTAAAATGCTCAATTTATTAATTGCTGTTACTAGATGGACATCTTCTGTCGACTCATGCTTTTGATAAATATAATTTTTGTCAGGGAAAGGCTTGGAGGGCTGGATGGTGGAATGATGGAGCTGCCTTTGGATCCTAATGTAAACAAGACAGGTGACATTTGGCACATATGTATCAAGGTAATATTTGATTTAGGTTACTCAAAGCACTACCTGTCTTTGAGCTGTCCTTGATTTAATGATGGCATTAGTTCTTTGCTTGAACACACACTACTCTCTTGCTCTGTCTTCCTCTGTCTGTCTGTCTGTCTGTCTCTCTCATATGAGAATTAAAGTATATCTCTTTATGTAGTTCTCATAAATTATGACTCATGATAAAGAAATTATTTGTTCCCAGGATTTTCCCCAGAGCAATGTTCTTTATGGTTATCGTATGGATGGGCCACAGGGTTGGCATCAGGGACATCGATTTGATAGCAGCATTGTGCTTGTAGATCCTTATGCAAAGCTAGTTGAAGGCCGTCGGATTTTTGGAGATACAACAAAAAAGTTATCTAAATTTCTTGGAACTTATGATTTTGATAGCTTGCCTTTTGACTGGGGAGACAACTACAAGCTCCCAAATATACCTGAGGTAAATAAGTTTGTACGGTTGTCATGCAGTGAACAGGATAAATTGTTGTCTTGACACATTTATTCAATCAGATGGAAGTTTGATAGTTCCTCTCTCTTTCTCCCCTCAACATCACATCTTGTGGTTTATGAGCAAACTCATAATTGAATATATTTTTATTAATATCTATGTTATTTATATGCTCATAGTTGACATGAGCTAATTTTTAATTTTTAATTATTTTGGTTTTTTTTACCCAACTAAACATTTGATGCTCCATCTTGTTCTGAGTTAAATGTAGACTTGAAATACATCGCATCACATCTTAACCTGTATGTTTTTTGCTGTTTTTTCAGAAGGATCTTGTTATTTATGAAATGAATGTTCGTGCATATACAGCTGATGAATCCAGTGGTTTGGATCCAGATATACGTGGTAGCTACCTTGGTGTGATCGAGAAGGTATTAATTGGTTATACCAAGACGAATGAGAATCTATCCATCTAATAGCATAATAGTTTTATACAAAGTACAATATCTGAATCAATTATCTGAATGCTCCCTTCAACTATATCCTTCTTTACCTTGATTCAATAACATTTGCTTTTGTTTTTTGAAATTTCAATTGTTTTCTAATTTCCGAACAACACTCCATAGATGATATTTACCAGAAAACTATAACTAAGTTATGGTAAGGAGCTACCTATGGAGACATTATAATGATATCCTAGTCTTCTTTTTTTTCTGTTTGCTTTTGAAAAGACGGTATCTTAGTTTTTTATCTGCTGCCTCACTTTTAATAAAATAACTTTAATTCTTGGTTGGAGGTCTATATTTGTTTGAAGTGATGCCCAATTGGCCGTAAGTATGGCTAATAAAAATCAGATTTGTGGCTAAGTTGTTCTGACCGGACACGATTTCCATGAGACACGACTAGTGAAAATTTATGCCCTTAGAAGAAATTGTCTAAGGGGGCCTTGGTTCTAATTTGCTCAAAGCATTGATTTTCAATGTGATTACTGTTAGTGTTCGAATGATTTACTTGTTTTCTATGGAAAATTAGAGAAAAAAAAAAAAACAAAAAATTCATTCCAGGACAACGGATACAACATATACTCTTTGCATATTTTCAGTAGAAACCGGAAATTTCACAAAACCCGTCACGAAAACCCGATAAATTTCACAAATTTGAACACAAAGAAAACCCGGCCACATAATCATTGAAAAAATCACGGAAAATAAAATAAATTACCTTGGAGGAGGATGACCCGGTGCTTGAGGAGGAGAACGCAGAGACGAAGAGAGAGGTAGCTCGGGGCTGGGGAGCGGCTAAGCGGATGGCTCGCGGCGGCCCAGGATACGCGGAGATTAGAGCGGGGAACACTTGGCGGTGGTTGGGACCGGCGGAGGTGTCGCCCGAACGAGGTTAGAAAGCCGGCAGCGGCCGGTGCGGTGGCGGTGACAACGCGATTAATGTTGTCTGGTGACGAGCGGTTGATTGCGTCTCTCTGCTTCTTCTTCTTCATCGTTGGTGGTGTTGTTGTTGCGAGACGAGAAAGGGTCGTCAATGGTGGATTCAATTGGGATTTTGGGTTTTTACTAGATTTTTGAAGAACTCGTCTTCTTCCTGGTTCTTGAAGATACGTATTTGTTTTTTTTTGCTCAAGCATTGCTCCAACTTGCAAAAGCTGGTTACAAGTCAACTTGATGCCTTGTCCCACACCATTGAATGCTTGGAGCCATTCATCGTCCATTTTCCGGAGTAAAATTCTCGGGCATCTGCAATTTTCGTTGTCGGTCGAAGTATTATCCTTTACAAAATTTAAATATATTTAATTGGAATTAACAAATAATAAATATTTTTCGCATATTCTCCCCGATATTGACATAACCCGTTTCGTTTGTCGGTACATGATAATTTCGAAATTTCAGAAATGGTTGGCGACCTTTTAACCTATGCCCGAATCGAATGTGTCCAGAAAGTAAGAGGAAAATGGTTATCGAACACGTGTCGCTTGCAACATCAAACTTGTCCCAACTCTCCGTGTCCGTTCACGTGGCAAGCATGAAAAAGCATCGCTTCTATGCCCGCTCTTGGTAGTTGATCCTCTCTCTCTCTCTCCTCTCCCACAAACTCACACTCTCTCTCTTCAGTCTCACTCTTCTTCCCACTTTCCGACTTCCATTCCATGTGATGTAGCTCAATCAGAAGCGTCACTAAAATGGTGCTCTCCTTTGGTCCTAACTTTCTCAGATTCATCATCTTTCTCACAAGTCGATTCCACTTTGGCTCTCAAAATTCTCGCTCAGAACTTTTATCATACACTTTGCAATCATCAACAAAAAGATCAAGGATGCTTCCGAACCCCACATTTGTACGATTCAAATGTCGCCAAGTTCCCTCTCTTTGCATCTCCTTTCATCTCACACTGGCACTTTCATGCACAGTAGCTTCTCCTGTCCTTGAAATGAGGTAATACTCTTCTACTTCTCTGTTTTCTTGTTTCTTTTTTTATATGACAGATTGAATTTTCAGTTTTGGTTTGAATTTTTTCATTTTTTCCGCACTTGGGGTCCATTTTAATGAACAAACTTTGGTGGGTTTTCGTTTAATTAATAAAAATGAATACTTTTAACTTTTCAAGTTTAAAGAATATCATACAAAATTATACCAAAATGTATTTGTAAATTGTAGCAGTGCAATAACCTAAACCTAAACAGTATTTTAGTAGTATGATGCATGGTGAAAAGTGCTGTCTTCTTAGTTGGAATGACTAGATTCATATTATGGTACTATTTTGATTTGTGATGAATTAATTGGGTTATTGTCGATTTCGGCGTTGATAGTTTATTAGATTGAAGTGGAGTAAACAAGCCTCGGGTAGCAATCAGCAAGGAGTTGTCAGAAGGCATGTTTATCTTTCTATTATGCAGAGAATTCAGCCTTTGTATTTATTTTAGGTTTGCACAGTTAGTAAGTCTGTGGCTGGAGATTTTGGCATAGAGTTAGACCCAGGATGGTGCAAGCACGCACAGCAAATGTTTACGGTCAGCGTGCTCAAAGAACGCGTGCTTGAGGTACTTATTTTCATGTTGGATCATATCTATTTTTCGTTCTATAACTTTTGAATTAGCTTCCAACATGTATAAATATTCATAAATACTATACTAAGACAGTGGTGATTCGTCTATGTTTGAGAGCCAGAAACTTATTGATGACTTTTTCCCTAATCGACTATTTTCCTTTTCAGTACTTTTGGGAAGTAAAAGAGTCTGTTTCATGTTTTTTCTCAGCCATGTTTACTATGCTGATTACTTATAGGAAGAAGCCCCCAACTGTCAGAATCAGCCCATCATGGAAACTTTTCCAGGTCAAGCTTTCCGCTGGGTGTATGTCAGGGTGCGAGCAATTGAGGACTCAAAATTTTGCTATCTTTTCACAGCATGCAACTGCTGTCACTGGCCTTGGAAGGCGCCACCGTGTCCATTTTGTTCATTGGTTAATATCCTAATTTGTACACTCACGTATATCTGTATGTATGGGGTAATGTTCTCTTGCTATCTAACCATATAAGTTGAGAGAGAGAGAGAAAGAGAGAGAGAGAGCGATGAGGAGGAGGGGGTGTGTGTGTGTTCTCCTAGGTTGTAAAGACAGGTTTCTTTAAGTTGTCTTTGAAATTAATCCTCACTGGATTATTCTTCTCTCTCTCGGTTGCTGAAACTTGTGGTGGTGAGGCTAAAATTTGAGCCGGGATGAAGACCCTTTGTGTATCTCCACATTGTGTGTTATTTGTAAAAAGAGCAGTCAAGAGCATTCATCATTCTTTTGGATTGTCAGTGACTCCATTCACTATGCAAATTTGGGTTAGGTTTATGCATAATTTTTGAGTGGTGGGTTTGGCCAGATATTCTCATCCTTGGTGGAAGCTTACTTGAAGTCTTGGGCTAACACAAGGGCAATTATTGTTTGTGCTGTTCGGTCTCAGCAGCAATGTGGGTGTTTTGTTGGAAAGAAAGAATGATAGGCTATTTGATAATAAGGTGGCGAAGTGTCCCTTTGTTTGAAGCGATTAGATCATTTTTGTTTAGGAAGCTACATGGTAGGTACAACATCTTACGAATGTAACTTTGATTAGAGGGAACTTTGATCTGAATGTAAGTTAATTTCTTTTTAAAGGACAGACTGTAGTATTGATCCATGGACGTTGTCTGCAGCCTTTTGGAGATATTCATTCTTTCTTTTTAGTAAAAGTTATGTTTCCTATAAAAACGTGTGTCTTTCTAAAAAATTTCTTTGATTTATACCTTTAGTTTAAAATGCTCAATTTATTAATTGCTGTTACTAGATGGACATCTTAAGTAGATATGCTTTTGATAAATATAATTTTTGTCGAGGAAAGGCTTGGAGGGGCTGGATTGGTGGAATGATGGAGCTGCCTTTGGATCTGAATGTAAACAAGACGAGGTGACATTGCTTTATGTCATATCAGGTAATATTGATTTAGGTTATAATACTACACTGTCTTTGGTACATCCTTGATTTAATGATGGCATTAGTTCTTTGCTTGAACACACAACTTTACTCTCTCTTGCTCTGGCTTCTTCCTCACATGCATCTGTCTGTCTTGTCTCTCTCATATGAGAATTAAAGTATATCTCTTTATGTAGTTCTCATAAATTATGACTCATGATAAAGAAATTATTTGTTCCCAGGATTTTCCCGAGGCAATGTTCTTTATACAGTTATCGTATGGATGGGCCACGGGGTTGGCATCAGGGACATCGGTTTGATGGCAGCATTGTGCTTGTAGATCCTTATGCAAAGCTAGTTGAAGGCCGTCGGATTTTGGAGATACAACAAAAAGTTATCTAAATTTCTTGGAACCCATGATTTTGAAGTAACTGCCTTTGACTAGGGAGACAACTACAAGCTCCTATACCTGAGGTAAATAAGTTTGTACGGTTGTCATGCAGTGGTAGGATAAATTGTTGTCTTGACACATTTATTCAATCAGATGGAAGTTTGATAGTTCCTCTCTCTTTCTCCCCTCAACATCACATCTTGTGGTTTATGAGCAAACTCATAATTGAATATATTTTTATTAATATCTATGTTATTTATATGCTCACATAGTTGACATGAGCTAATTTTTAATTTTTAATTATTTTGGTTTTTTACCCAACTAAACATTTAGTCACTCCATCTTATTACGAGTTAAATGTAGACTTGAAATACATCGCATCACATCTTAACCTCATGTTTTTGCTGTTTTTTCAGAAGGATCTTGTTATTTATAGGAGTGAATGTTCGTGCATATACAGCTGATGAATCCAGTGGTTTGGATCAGATATACGTGGTAGCTACCTTGGGTGGTGAGAAGGTATTAATTGGTTATACCAAGACGAATGAGAATCTATCAATAATAGCATAATAGTTTTATACAAAGTACAATATCTGAATCAATTATCTGAATGCTCCCTTCAACTATATCCTTCTTTACCTTGATTCAATAACATTTGCTTTTGTTTTTTGAAATTTCAATTGTTTCTAATTTCCAGACAACACTCCATAGATATTTACCAGAAGAAAACTATAGCTACACAGTTATGATGAGGCTACCTATGGAGACATTATAATGATATCCTAGTCTTGCTTTTCTGTTTGCTTTTGAAAAGACGGTATCTTAGTTTTTATCTGCTGCCTCACTTTTAATAAAATAACTTTAATTCTTGGTTGGAGGTCTATATTTGTTTGAAGTGATCCAATTGGCCGTAAGTATGGCTAATAAAAATCAGATTTGTGGCTAGATTCCCAATTACATTAGGACACGTGATTTCCATGAGACACGACTAGTGAAAATTTATGCCCTTAAGAAGAAATTGTCTAAAGGGCCTTAGTTTCTAATTTACTTAAGCATTGATTTTCAATGTGATTACTGGTAGTGTTCGAATGATTTACTTGTTTTCTATGGAAAATTAGAAGAAGAGATGTATGTAAGGTATAGAGAAAGATACGATTTGAAGAGAATTGCTCTGCTCACTCTCGAAATGCGAGGTGTGGCTTTTCATTTCATATCGCTCTCGCACACCACCGGCATGAGCATATAGCCCAGTTGGCACTTGCATTGGATGTACACGGCTAATCAATACAATCTCGGCCTTACACTTGTCATAATCTAAGGTAAGTGAATACACAATTATAAACAAGGCTTCTCCTATTCTATCTTTACTTAGCTCTGACTTATACACTAATACTCCCTTTAAGCTTTGAAATTTGATATGACTCAAGCTTATCTGAGATAGTTGAATCTTTTCTTTTGGTAGGCCTTGGTAAAAATGTCTGCCACTTGTTCTTTAGTTGGACCAATTATACCAAATCCACCAAATTCCACTGCTTTGAGCTTCCTTTATGAAGTGATATCTTACGTCAATGTGCTTAGTCCTTTGGTGAAACAACTGGATTTTTGTTATTGAGATTCTGAGATGTGTGTCTGTTGCCAAAGGAGTTGCTTGACTTGTAACTCTCGAAAATCCTCAAGAACAAACTGAGCCATATAGCTTGAAACAGGCTGGCCGAGCGGCAACATATACTCGGCCTGCGAGTGGAAAGTCTGACACAATTTTGTTTCACGAAGCTGAGAGAACAACTCCCTTGCGAAGGAAAAGCATAGCACAGTACTCTTCTTTGTCATCTATTGATCCTCCCCGAGTCACTATCCTGGAATCCTACTAAGCCCATATTACTTTTGCCTTTCATGTAGTATGTAGTAGTCCGAGTGTTCCTTTGATATATACGAGCACTCTCTTAGCTATCCCAGCAATGCTTGTTAGAAGGACCATGCATATATCTAGCAGCTAATAAGCTAACGCATACATCACATGTCTGGCCTTGTGATGGGTACAGCTAATTTGCCTCTGAAGCTTTTCTGTATTTCTCTTCATCTATTTCTGCCTGCTTCCATCTTCTTTACTCAACTTTTGTTAGCCACGAGAGGAATAGAAAGCGACTTTGCATTCTTTCAATCCAAACTTATCCAACATAAGAGGCATACTTCTTTTGATGAATGAAAATGCGGTCTGTTTGAATCACCCCCATTCGAAAATGGTGAAGAAGACCCAAGTCGACATTTCATACTTCTCATTCATATCTTCCTTGAACTCGTCCATCGTATCTTGATTGTTTCCGGTATACAAATATCATCCACGTAGATGGAGACTATTAGTATATCTTTTCTCCCACTTGTCTTAGTGTAAGAGGTTGCTTCACTTAAGCTTTTCTCAAACCCACACTTAGCAAAGTAAGAGTTTATCCAATCTCTCCATACCGGGCTACGGCGCACATTTCCAAACCGTAAAGAGCCTTGTGCGGCTTGTGAACCTTATCTTCCTTGCCATTAATCACCAAACCCCTCGGGTTGATCAACATACATAACTGTAATATTCCATTTAGAAAGCGGACTTAACATCTAATTGGAATGGCTTCGACTATTTTGTGCGGCAAGTGCAATCAATGTTGATAGTGTCCAATGCGCAGCTAGACAAGGTCTCATTATGTCAGTCTGGTTACGCACATATCCTTTAGCAACCAGCCTTGCCTTGTTCTTTGTCTTGAGCCATCCAAATTCGGTTTAGTTTTGAACACCCATTTCACACGATAACTGTTTATCACTTGGTGCATGCCACCAAGCTTCGAGTCTCATTTTTCTCAATCATGGGCAGTTCTTCTTCCTGTAGCTTTTATCAGCTTTATCTTGTGCAGCTTCTTCCTTACTTCTCTGGCTCCCCCAATACACGGATTGCATTGTGCTAGAATATCACTAATATTTCTCCATTTAGCGGTGTATGATCCATAAGGACCGGTGATCTGTGATTTCGAGACACCTCTCTCTGGTTCTTCCATTTGATTCTTGTCTTCCCTTACGACACTTCATGTAAGTGGAATCACTCTCGGTCATATGCGGTCTTGAATCTTGATTCTTTGCAATGGCTTCTCTGAACTGTGCTCCCGATTCCAAGGTATAGTTTCATCAGACCACATCCCTTGATAAAATTAACTTCCTTGTGCTTGGATCAAATACTATGTACCACTTTCTCACGAGGTTGCATAACCCATAGTACACCTTTAACTGACCTTTGCATCAAGCTTTGTCTTCTTTCGGTGGCACATGCCTTAGCAAAGTGATCGAACACCTTTAAGTGACCAATTCTGGTTTTCTCCCATAGGCTTCAAAGGAGTTATGTTATCAAGGGCTTTGTAGGTGATACTGTTTAGAATATAAACAGTTTGTATGTACGGCTCACACCGTATGAGAAAGTATGGCATGCTTTATCATGTAGCATTGCCTTAGCCATCTGCACAAGCCCATTACATTCTTTCTCTCCACTACTCCATTTTGTTTATTGAGTATAAGCAATAGATATTTGCCTTTGTATACCTTTAGATTCCAACAACTTGCTGAATTCGGTTGAGAGAAACCCCCCCATTGTCACTCCTTAAGCATTTCACTTTGAATCCACATTGTAACTCCACCATTGCTTTGAACTTTCTGAAACAGATTAGTGCCTCAGACTTATGTCGTAGGAAATAAACCCATGACATTCTTGTGTGATCATCAATAAGCAGCATGAAGTATTTATTCCCAGCAATCGATTCATTTTGCATGGGACCACACAAATCTGTGTGTATCAATTCTAGAGGATTCTTAGCTCTCCAAGCTTGTCCTTTTGGAAACCAATCTCTATGTTGTTTTCCCATTTGGCATCCTTCACACACTCCATCAACATCTTCAAGATGTGGAAGACCATGCACCATTTCTTTTTCCCTAAGCTGCTTGAGGCTTCTAAGATTTAGGTGTCCTAGTCTCTTGTGCCAAATCCAGGTACATTCAGGTACACTAGCCTTCAATGCTACTTGATCAGTTTGCATTAAAGACAGAGGGTAGCACCTGTTACTTTTCATCTTAACCTTGATAACCAGACAATCAAGTGAAGGACCATCAAAGTGATAACCAGCCTTGTATCAATCATAAGTGAACCCATTCCAGCAACATCTACCAGATTTCCAGTGGGCATTTGTACTTTTCCAGTAACATTTGTCCTTATATCCACAAGTAGCTCAGCATTTCCAGTCATGTGGTTGCTACAACCACTATCAATGTACCAGTTCTCATTCACCTTGGCTTCAGTAATTACACTGTTAGCATAGAACAGATTGCCTGTCACTTCTGCTTGATTAGCACAGTTTGCCTTCTGAACAACCTTGCCTACTGTGCATTCTCTAGCCCAATGCCCAAACCTATCACAGTTGTGACATTTGGATTGCCCCTTGTATCGACATTCTCCAAAGTGAAACTTAGAGCACACCTTGCATTGTGGCTTAGCTACATCTTGTTTCATGAATCCTGCAGATGTTGAGTTCTGTGCAGGATTAGCAAATGACCTTTGCTGGGACTGAGACTTTGAATCCCACTTCTTGCCCTTTGCATTCCAGTTCTTCTTAGAGCCACTAGACATAGAGTTACCTCTATTTTGTTGCCCTTTTGAATTCACAGAAAAAGACCCAAACGCCTTATCAGTAGCATCAACAGTGTGCATATCAAATCGTTGTTCCTGGCTCTTAAGAATTGCTAGCACTTCTTGTAAATCAACCTTGTCTATGCATTTCGTATTCTCAATCACAAGACAGATTGGATCATAAGGTTTGCTAAGGTTGATTAAAACCTTTTGCACAAGTCTTTCATTAGATAATATTTCACCAAACGTCTTCATTTGGGTAATCAAATCATTCAAACGTGTAAGATATCCAGATAACGTCTCATCATCACGCATTCTAGTATACTCAAATTCACGTCGAAGATTTTGGAGTTTAACCGATCGTACCTGATCACCTCCGTGATATTCACCATATAGCAGATCCCATGCTATCTTCGCTGTATCAGCGTTGGCGATTCGAGGAAATATTTGGTCCGAGACAGCATTCTGGATGATACCCAGAGCTTTCGCATCTCGCATATATTCTGCGACCATTTTTTCATCATCTTCTTCCTCTGAGCTTTCTCCAACCTTCTTCTTCTTCTTTGATTCTGAGATCGTAACCCCTTTTTCAACCAAGTTCCATAGCCCATGAGATTTGAAGATCGTCACCATCTTGATTCTCCAGAACTCGTAGTTCTCACCGGAGAAGATCGGAGTTCTCACCTCAGAACTTCCAGATCCAGCCATTTCCAAGCTTAGATGATACAAATCTCAAAAATCAGAAAACCAACCAGAACGAGCTTGAGTATAGCTCGATTGATTTCAGCAACGTCGCACAGTCTACGCCCAGATTTCAGATCGAACCTGGCTCTGAGGCCATGTTAGTGTTCGAATGATTTACTTGTTTTCTATGGAAAATTAGAGAAGAAGAGATGTATGTAAAGGTATAGAGAAAGATACGATTTGAAGAAAATTGCTCTGCTCACTCTCAAAATCTGAGAGTGTGGCTTTTCATTTCATATCGCTCACGCACACACAGCATGAGCATATAACCGTTAGCCTTAGCTGGATGTACACAGCTAATCAATACAATCTCAGCCTTACACTTGTCATAATCTAAGACTAAGTGAATACACAATTATAAACAAGGCTTATCTATTCTATCTTTACTTAGCTCACAGCTTATACACTAATAATTACATCTAGTGCTTTCTTACATGCAATAAAGTGTGGCAAGTTCAAGACAGATCATGAATGATGACAACATATACTGCCTAATGTGCTTAGACTTATCCATTTATCATTCATTAAATAGAATTATAGCTATTTAATTGTTTTCTGGACGATGCTATAAGTAGTTCAAATTTCAATTTCAACTATTGATGGACTTCTCTGATTTTTCCTCTCAATTTTAATCTTTAGATTCCACACCTTCGAGAACTTGGTATCAATGCAGTGGAATTGCTGCCTGTCTTCGAATTTGATGAGTTTGAGTTTCAGAGGCGACCAAATCCTAGAGATCACATGGTATTTAAATCAACTCCTCATCATTTGTTACTGAAGTTTATAATATGTACATTGCTGTAGCTTTTCTCTTCATATGTAATCACCTTCATAGTCTGAGATGAAAATCTAGATCTAATCTTTGTGAAAAATAGGACATTTATGTTGAAAAAGGAAATGTGATGAATATATTTACTTGAGCCGTCTTTCTCTGATAAGAACATAAAACCAACTGTGTGTGGGAGGAGAATCCAGCTAATGAAACACCATGAAACCAAATTATGTTGAGACATTATTCTGTGAAGGTGATTACAGATAGAATTTGGTCGCCTCTGAAACACCATGAAACCAAATATTACAGCTAATGAAACACCATGAAACCAAATATTACAGTATAGAATACTGTAATATTTAAGTCATTGTCACGATTAGATGCTAGTGACTGGTAAGTAGGATGCCCTGGGTGGTTCTGAAATTAAAGCTGGATATTCAAGATGTTTCAACAAGATGATCTTTCAATAATTTTTTGTGATTTACGTAATTAACTCCAATAAACTGAACATTGAATAATGGTCATGTATTTTGCTTTTTTTGAATTTTAAAGCCTGTAAGCATTAACTGTCACCACGGCAAGTGATCTAATTTGTATACCAATGTGTGTGTATGACTTCCTTTTCTTTGAAGATAAATACCTGGGGCTACTCGACAATAAATTTCTTTGCCCCTATGAGCCGCTATGCAAGTGCTGGTGGAGGACCCCTTAAAGCTTCTCAGGAATTTAAACAAATGGTTAAAGCCTTGCATGGTGCTGGGATAGAGGTAAAGTATGTCTTTTCTGCAAAGTTCCTAATATTGCAGTAGTGAAACCTTATCCTTTTGGACAGGTCATTTTGGATGTTGTCTATAATCATACTAATGAAGCTGATGATGCCAACCCCTATACAACTTCATTTCGCGGCATAGATAATAAGGTGATGTCACACTTATGTTATGAGTATTTTAGTTACATTATTTCCATGTCTTGACCATATGTTTTAATCCCCAAACAGTTGGAATTAAGGCTGAGCTCAACTATATTCTACAGCCATCAAATGGAGAAAAAATTTCCTTGCACCTCTTAGGTCTAAAAGACTGCAAAATAGTCAACTATATAAATTGATTCTTTTTCGTCTTTATAAATATCTATTATTTAAGCTAAGATTGAGTTTTGCTAATAAGGATAGGTTACAACTGTTTAGGGTTCTGAATTTCGGTGGCAACCTACTTTTTCTATATCGGAGTTAACCTACATGGTTCTGTTGTGGAATAAATTTCTGGCTGTGGCAGGATGTACAACTTTGAAACACTAGACATCTGTAATAAAGTATTGTATTTGTTATATCAGATTTTCTTTATAAATGATGCATCCTATATCTACAGGTTTACTACATGCTGGACGTAAACAACAATGGCCAATTACTGAACTTCTCTGGCTGCGGTAATTCAAATGTCTTTTCTGACTGTCTTCTTACTCTTAAATTGTCTCTTCTTGTAGAGATAGACAATAAATGAACTTTCTTCTCTCTTCTATTAATTATCTGTCTCATCTGAAAATTCTGTTGGTGCTTTTCTATCGAGGCAAAATGTATGAAATGTTTATATAGTATGGATGTGTTACGTCATATAGATATGGAATGGATATGCCAATGAAGGGAAGGTATATGTATTTCGCTAAAGTAGACTAGAAAATGACAAAATTTTTGGACTCTACTGCCTGGATTTTGGACGCAAAACAGGATTGACTTTTGCCTTGAATAAAGGTTAAAACTATTATTTTTAGCATGTGAAGTTCTAAGATTTTGTCTTCTGTTGGTTTTCAGGGAACACATTAAACTGTAACCATCCTGTTGTCATGGAGCTCATTCTTGACAGCTTAAGACATTGGTAAGGACACAATTCATAGAGAATACTAATTTATCTTGTTAAAAAAATTAAAAGGATTTCAACATATATATATATATATATATAAATAAATTTATTTATGTATCGTG
Organism: Gillenia trifoliata; assembly: GCA_018257905.1. Lineage (NCBI taxonomy): Eukaryota > Viridiplantae > Streptophyta > Magnoliopsida > Rosales > Rosaceae > Gillenia > Gillenia trifoliata. The sequence goes on from CM031087.1 coordinate 16,824,866, forward strand.
TAATCACCTGTTCAATCTGTTGGCATTTCTATTCATCTGGTGAATAATGTTCTAATTGTATTTGTGATGTCGTTTATCATTTGAACTTAGTTGACCGCTTAATATTTTGATCATCATTTATAAGATTATTAATCTGATATGACATAAAAGTGCTTATTCAAATGTGATATATGACATAAATGTGCTAATTTAAATGTGATATATGACATAAAAGTATATAGTTTTAGTTCCCCCTACTCCCCAACACCTGTGTTTTTCTTAATACTTTCATGGAATTATACCTTCTCCATGATTCAGGAAAAGAATTAATTAGCTTTTAGGAAAAAAGGACCTATAATCTATTTTAATATTGTTGAACTTAAGGCATCCAGCCCAAAACCAATTGGCAATGGTCAGATAGGCCCAAAAGTTCGTATATTGTGGTGCAAGACTTAGAATTCCCGATTTGGGATTTTATATTCTTGTTAAGCCTCGTCCCGTTTGGCTAGACTCAGCAAAACATGTAGATCAATGATATTGGGTGATGTGGAACATGTGTGGCCAAATTGGGCCGGACAAGTGGATAAATTGCCTGCTATGGTGTCATGTTAGTATTAGAGCTTGCAACCCTAAACCAATTGTCCATGAGTGAAAGGCTCCAGAGTTTATATTGCAAAGCAACACTTGAATTTCCAATGTAAAAGTTTAAAATTTCCAACAAAAAATGATTAATATAATATTCCATTGTCTCTTAAATTGTCTCCACTCTTTGATTTATGTAATGAATAGCTAGTTCATATGGAGCTTCATACTTTTATCTTTTGTTACCCATTTCAGGGTCATTGAATATCATGTGGATGGATTTAGATTTGACCTTGCCAGTGCTCTTTGTCGGGGAACAGATGGGAGTCCTCTTGACGCACCACCAGTTATTAGGGTAAGTTATTTGCAAATACACCCATGCAGAAGTTCTCTTTATGTATCTAATTTTAAAATCAATACCTTTGATATTGTGAATTCCTAAAATTGTGCATTGTTACTTTTATAGTTACAAGTTTGTGACCATTGCTATGGGCATAATTATATGTGCGTTTCGAGTTTATTTACCTGCCTTCTAGTTACTGAGTGAAGTTCTAGAAGTTTAGTTGTGTGAGGATTGACTTAGCCTTGTTTGTTGGACCAGGCTATTGCAAAAGATGCCATCCTATCAAGATGTAAAATCATTTCCGAACCTTGGGATTGTGGAGGCCTTTATCTTGTTGGAAGATTTCCAAATTGGGACAGGTAATTCATGTTACAAATTTACAATTCATCATAGTTATGTGGGAGACACTGTTGGCCTGAGATTTGTACTACTAAAAGTTACCTTTTTCTCAAATAAAAAAGAGGACACTCTGTTATGGCCCTCTGATTTTATTTCTGATTTCTTTAACACTTTTCCACCAATACACGGCACACATACTTTATTTTAGCTAAAGCATGCATCCACTAGGAGTCTCGGATGAAGGACTTTGCAACCATCCAATACATCTCATTGTGCATCGATAAATTTGTCAAAGCTCTCATGGCTTTGCAAACAAAGTTTCTTTGCAGGGCTATACTAAAAATAGGTGTTTGAAAATTATAGCTTTGTCAATGATAATCAGAAAGGAAGCTAAAATTTTTAAGTATGTTAATTTGTGAGATTTTGATGTTTCTTCTGCCCTTTGAAGCGCACTCGACCTTATACCTTTTCCTTTGAAGAAGTTGTAGGTTTTTATTTTTCTTTTTCCCATCATCAATTTTATGAATCCTCGTAAACAGAAAGTCTGATTCCATGAAGTATCTAATAGTATAAGGCACCTGATATTATCAACTTTAGTTATGTACCAATTTGTTTGTTAAGATCTTTGTATTCCTGTGAAAGTTTGGTTGGCTCTTCTCAATTACTTATGAGATTCCTTTAATGCACAGGTGGGCTGAATGGAATGGGATGTATCGTGATGACGTAAGGAGATTTATAAAGGTATTCCCATGAAATGACAATTATCTTAGATGGTCTATAACTTACATTAACTTTAACACAAACTACAAGAACTGATATAAGAGAAAATGTTAAAGTATATGTATGGATTATAACTCAAAAGGGATTTCCTCTCACTTGAATAAAAAAAACGATGAATTTGATAAGGAAGAGTTTGCAAAGATTGAATGGATCGTTTATTTAGATCAGTGGATGCTGTTTGAAGCTTCTCCATAAACTGATGCAATAGGATAAAGTTTAGTTTAATAACATTTTTATTCAGTGTTATGATATTTCAATAGGACAAGGCTGTTAGTTCATTATTTCTTTTGACTGCCATGAACTTTCATTTAGCATTGCATTTATATTTTTCTCCCTCTTTTTCTTGGCATGATTTTAATCTTTTTATCATTGTTATTATCTGTACCTTCTTAGCACCACTCTCTTGTATTTTATTGTATGGTTTAGGGAAGCTAAAGCAACATTTCGATTATATATTACATAAAGCCATACACACATTTCGATTATATTCATGTTTTGCAGATATTTTTTTTAAAATTTCCTTTATACAGGGTGACTCTGGTATGAAAGGAAGTTTTGCAACTCGTGTTTCTGGATCCGCTGACCTTTACAAAGTGCGTATTTTCATCAATCTATGGCATTAATTACTGGTTCTGTTTAATATCATTTCCTTGTTTCATAATTATCAGTTTGGTATTGTATGTTCGCTATGCAAACTTGTTAAGCTTCCTAATCTGTATTTTTTGAATTTCAACTGGGATGTGATTTGCCCCAGCTTAAAAAGTCAATAAAATTGAACATGGAGATAGGTTCATTGCTGGGATTGAAATTATCCCCAAGTTTTATTGTCTTGGGTGAAGTTGGACGTGAGGATACCCAATTACAATCAAAAGAACTTTCATATTAAGGCAGCCATACATATTTCTTCTCCAAAAATGATCCTTTTCTCTACAAACTATCTTGATTAAAACTGGTCCCAGTACACTCCTTACCGAAACGTTTTTATTGTGATGCAACCAAAGTACTCTCACGCTCATGCTTAACATGGTTGAATGTGTTTTTCTCCTTTAGTTTCTACAATACCCCAAAACTCTTTTTTAAGTTTATTGTTCTCTTTTCTATCACCATGGCTAATAATTATTTCTTTGGTTTTATAATGAACCTATCAACATCTGAATCTGGATCTTGTATTATTTTACTCGGTCTTGTTCAAAATCTGTTAATTTGTTTGGCATCTGTTGAATGTACAACCATCCAGTAATAACATTTTAGCTTCCATTCCATCGTTTTCTCTATTACTAGCTAGTTGTTTAGCTGAAAGTCTGTATCATTTATTTATTTTAAATTTGTTACTGCTACTTTTAATGCAAGTTCTAGTTACATGTTCTCATTATTTTCACTTATTCCACAGGTGAATAAGCGCAAACCCTATCACAGTGTTAATTTTATTATTGCACATGATGGGTTTACACTATATGATCTTGTTTCATACAATTTCAAGGTACAACATTTATTAATACATCAGTTTTTTTGTTTATTTAAATCTACATCATCCAGTATGTCCCTTAATTGTTGGTTTTGTAGCACAATAATGCTAATGGAGAAGGAGGAAATGATGGAAATAATGATAATTTGAGCTGGAATTGTGGTCATGAAGGTAGGGCAAACTTCGACGGTTGCTCTTTGATATATTTTGTAATTATTCTAAGCTTTAGTGTATTGGCAGGACAGAAAATTTGTATTCAAGGTCACAGGGCATCAAAATTGATGCATCATTTTCAATTTCAAGAGAGCATGTATTGGTCAGTGAGTATTGGGGATTCCCGGGAGGGGGTGGTTATTAGTACCAATTCTACATCTTAAAAATCAAAGTTCCATGTCCTATCACTCGGTCTTTGGTCTATCAAGGCGTTAGATCTGATATTATTTGTCATCTTCACTAACTTCCTAAATGCCTAGGTAATTTAAGTTTTAATTATTGTAATTATAATGATAGTACCAAGCAGTGAACTGTCCGTTTCACAGGGTGTAGGTGCAGTTTCGAGTATTGTGTATATGTTATATAATAGGAGACAAACTTACTCGTGCAAATGGGACGTGACAGGTCTCTAATGCAATTTGTTATGTATAAATGGGCACTACTAATTAAGAAAAGAGATAATTGGAGCAATGGTTCATGAACTAAAAATCCATGAGTATTGGACCATTGGTCCCTTAACTTGTTATAATACGGAGCAATGGTCCTTTTGGCTAACTCCGTAGAACTTCCATCCATTTTTTTCCCCTTTAAACCCATTATTTTGGATTAAAGTTCTATTGGAGTTAGCCAAAATGACCATTGCTCCATATTATAACAAGTTCAGGGACCAATACTCACGGATTTTTAGTTCAAGGACCAAAGCTCCAATTAAGCCAAAGTTCAGGGACCATTGCTCCAATTTTCTTTTAAGAAAATATACTATATTTTGTACCCGCAACATTAATTTGTGGCTACCTTTGTTTGTGTTTCTATTTGCATGTGTTGAAAATTTTAATTTTTCCACGTTTGTTCGACAGGAGAAACTGATGATTCCACTATTAAAGCTATACGCTCTCGCCAAGTGAAAAACTTTCATTTGGCATTAATGATATCCCAGGTAAATTTATTCAAAATCTGAGTTTCATGTGTCATATCATATTCATGCGCTTTCTTGCTTTCCGTTTGAGCTATATTAAACTTGTTAATTTCAGATATGTGGTCTCAAAATTCAGATTTTACTTGATATTTTCCGAATCTGGAAGCATTGAAAATAGCCCCCTTGTAATGGGATCCTACCATGAGCCTTTTTTCTGCCTGTTAATTGGAAGTAAATAGGTTTAAACCCTTCTTTCGGATCATGCACTCTTGCTAGACAATTCCTTTGGGAATTCTAGCTGCATTGATATCGCTAAAATACTAAAGTTGCAGTATGACACTTGTGCACCAGGGAACACCAATGATGCTGATGGGGGATGAATATGGGCATACTCGACAAGGAAATAACAACAGTTATGGACATGATACTGCTATTAACCATTTCCAGTGGGGACTGGTAAGTTGTTGTGTTCGGCTTTTGTTCAACTTTATTTAATCTATGACTGGCATGAAATAATCTTTTGGCATGGCAGTTGGAGTCACGGAACAACAATCACTTCAGGTTTTTCAAGGAGGCGATAAAGTTTCGACAAGCACACCGTGTATTTGGTCGTGATACATTTCTTGAGAAAGTAATCTCCTTTTCATTTTGTTTTATTTTTCGATGCATTCATGCTTGAATTTTAACTTTAAGGATCCACTTGTTCTAAGACTCACTGAACAATTATATGTGTACGTAGCACGATGTGACATGGCATGAAGACAACTGGGACAACTATGAGAGCAAGTTCCTTGCATTTACGTAAGGACTTATGCCCATCTTCTTTGTAAAGTACAGATATTTGATACCGTAAATTTGAATATTCTTTCAAGATATTGCATGAGGGGAGTGGCATGGTATTTTCAGTGTGTTATATGCATCAGAAATATATAACTGAGGTATTTGTTTTGCAGGTTTCATGACAATAATGAAGGCGACGTCTATTTGGCATTCAATGCTCATGACTGTTTCATTACAGTTCCAATACCCGCACCACCAGTAAAGAGGAGATGGTTTCGTGTGGTTGGTTTTCGAGACATTGTTCACCAAAAAACCTGCATTTTTTACTATATGCAGACCTTTGGAAAATCATAGATTGCCGTTTCCGTTAATTTTTCTTCTTATTATCATCCCGCTCGTAAATAGCCCCGGTGATTGGAATAGTTGTTGACTTCAATGAGATGGAGAGCATATGTGTTCATTTCTTCACTTTATCATTATCATCCGTTTCGAAACTCAACTTACACAAGTCCTGTTGAATTGCAGGTTGACACGAATCTGGAGTCTCCCAGTGACATCGTGCCTGATGGCGTTCCGGGCATTGAAGGCACTTACAACATGGCCCCCTTCTCCTCAATTCTTCTTCAAGCAAAGTGATGACATAGCTTTCCGAAGCTGCTCGCGGATGAGTTTTCCAAATGAAGTGGATTATCTGGAAGCTGTTCGGGTTCTTTCGATCTAGTTTCATTTTTAAACTCCTCCAGCTCTGGAAATGCATGCTCATGTGATTAAGTAGAGAGTAGTTCAAATCACCAATAAGAGCCTCAACCTTGTATGTGCAGAAAATAAACGAGGTTCATAGTGAAATTAAATATGGACAAATGAAACACTTGTAACTTAATTGGTATCCGAAACTTTTCAGATTAATTTCGTGTGTGTAGAATTACTCTTAATTATCGAAGTATTTGAATAAAAAGATCGATTGCTTGTGGTACGGTCATCCAATGATACAATTCAGGTCTCTATTATCAATGTCATTACTGTTATTTCATCTTATGAACGATAATGCGCGAGGAAAAGGAGAAAATCAGGCTGCCGCGGGTTCCCGCCCTCGTGGGAAGGCGTCTTACGCAGCAGCCCGACAAAGATACTCTCTTGAGGAGGAGATGTGCAAGAAAAACTTACCTTTTGAGACGACGGCTTCAAGCTACCACATTCAGAAACCAGAAGTTAATATTCAGATATGAGCAACTCTCAAGGTAGACTTTGCACAAAGGTAGATTCTACCCATTGGCGTTCTTGAAGATTTTGTTTTCATTCATTCAACTTTATTTCTTCGTCTTTCTTCAACCACACCATTCTTCGTTCATCATTTATCTCATATACTTTCCTTTCTTTTAGAGATTAAACGTAATAAGATAGTCAATTACGTAACGACCTTCTTGTACATAATAAACGTAATAAAAGAGTCAATTACGTAACGAGTGGGATATTCATGTCAAATACAAATAGAGTAATTTTGGGTCTAAAGATTAAACGTAATAAGAGAGTCAATTACGTAACGACCTTCTTGTACATAATAAACATAATAAAAGAATCAATTACGTAATGAGTGAGATAGTCATGTCAAATACAAATAGAGTCATTTTGGGATGGACCGGAAGTTCTCTCCGTCCCCACAAGAAAAACAAAAGGTTTCAACATTTCCCATTTCCCATTTCCCGACCAATCAGATTGGGTCCACATTGATAACATGACAACTAATCCTTTGTGACAAAAATAAGCCGCCAACGGTCCCCTACTTAACAAAAAAAAAAATCCTTGTACCGACCCACACGTTGCATATCAAATTAAAAAAATTTATGGGTGCTTCGGATTATTCCATATTTTGAATATTTTAATCGTCAGATTTTGATATTTGTATTTTAAAACAATAATTTAACGGTTAAAATACTTAAAGTACGAAATACTTTGGGATATGCAAGAAAATCTCATCAAACTAACCATGTTTTTGGTTCATGCGATATCAACTTTGCTTCAATTAAAAACTAAAAATTAATTCCACACCATAACCAGGTACTTCCGAATCTAGTAGTAGATTATATATATGTTCAATGAAAGCATACAAATAATTAAATAAATAAGTTCCTAATCCTAATTTAAATGAAATCAATTTGTTTATCTAAGTCCTAATTCTTCTATTTTTTTTAGACATACCCCTAATCCTTCTTCAGCATGTACTTTCTCTAGCCCTTTACGCGCAAAGCAATTTTCATAATACATGTTATTGTGCGTTCCCGTGTTATGGAAGTATTAATCGTAACTTACTTTCCTATCATTCCCTCACAATTTGGATTGAAGCAAATAACTTATCAAAGTCTCAGAATGTTAACTTCAGTCGCACATGCAATATTTCAGACAACATTTCAATTAGTCCAAATTTACTTTTTAACAACATTATAAACAGAACCTGGCAAGAAAATATTTCAACTACAAAACCATAATAACACTGTTTGCCAAATCTAATTCTTGTGATATCGAAGTGTTTGCCTAAATAACACTGTTTTCCAACACATGCATTGTTCCATGCATGCTTTTAGTCTCTTAGATGGATAAAATCTAAATAATATATCCATGCATGGGCCAATATATTGACCTAGGTACGGTGTTTTAATTGCCTAATCAAAATGTTAATTAGTGTGATTAGACACTCGAAATGTGGATTATCTACTCGATCGAACATAGGATGATGTTGGCCACTCAAACCGAAACAAAGCAGTTGGAATGATTCCTGTAACACATTATCATGCTTGGGCAAGGGGCAACAAAGAATGCACCCACCACCACCATCACATAGTGTCGAGGACGCGGCTATTAGGTACACACAAAGTACCGTACCGATTGAATGTGGATGGCGCACGGAGACTTGAATCAGAGGTACGGGAGCGGTGAGGAGGGTAACGTCGACGGTGTCCATGGACGTGGAGGTTACGATAACGCCGAGGGATCGATAAGGAAGAAAGTAGAGCTGAAGAATACAAATTCTTTGATACAAGATGCTAGATATAAATCTCTTCATATTCTTCAGTTGGCCTCAGTGATTTGTATATTCGGCATGTCGTGCATAATGATCTTTCATTTCTCTCATATTCTTTGTCATTAAGAATCTATAATGGCGTGGACTCCACTAGCATATTACAATCTAGTTTTATTTATCTCGTAAGTGAAAATTTTTAAATTTGACTCACATAATGTGGGGTTCAGTACCTAATTATCATGACTAACTCATTGAATCCTATAGCTCAAATCTCTAATACATTAAATTAGAATATTGTTGTATTGAATAAAAATGGAGTAGGCTCGACCAAAGACAATTTTGCAATGCCAATGAGGGTAGTGTTTTTTCATCGTAAACAAAAGGGAAAAAAAGATTTTAAAATGTGAATAAAGTAGGGTTACTGACTTTTTTTATATAAAAAATAGAATCAGTTGGTGGCCAAGTCACGTCAGTCCATTTTTTTAGGAGCCGGAAAATGTTATAGAGGCATTTAAACATCCCTTAAATATTTAAAAATGTGAAGAAAGTTGGGTTAATGACTTTAATCCAATTGATTTTTTTTAGAGTCATATGATTGATTAAGTTTTTCAAAATATTGTAAGTTTGCAATCTGACCTCAACCACAGATTTCGAACTTTGAATCAGATTTAAATCTAAACTTAAACTTAGACCTTGGGCCCCGATCTCTAACTTTGACCTTAAATTTTGAGTAAAAAAATTTAATTTCATTCACCAATTTAGCGTGAACTTATAATTAAGTAAAGTAAACTAATTTAGTGTGAACTTGTAATTAAGTAAAATAGTTAGTTGTATGAAGAGGTTGAGCCTGACCTTAGACCCATAGGGCAAACTCTATGCACCATGGATTGAAGTGATTAACCCTACTTTATTCACATTTTAAAATCTTTATTTTCCTTTTGTTTTACGATGAAAAAACACTATCCGCTATAAATATAGAACGACATTTGTGCTCTTCAATATACCGTCCTTGAAAGTGGGAAATATTTACCTTAAAGAGAACGGATAATACTTCTACAAAACACAATTACGAAATTAATTCAGAGGTTAAAAACAGAATGAAATTCTATTTTTGATAAAAAAAAAAAAACTAGAAAATAGAAGGAAAATATAAGAACACGTCGATCATAGTTGCACAGAAATTTTCGGCTAATAAAAGTAAATCGAAATAAGATTTTTACCAGAAAAAACAAACGCGTTTGTAGGACTTCCAATATGGACGGCTGGGATTTCACCACCCCCATAATTTATGCAAAAGCCTGGTCTTTCCATACACGTGTACGGTGGCGCATTCACCGTTAACCGAGTGAATTACAAACCCCTAACCCTCACTATATATACTCCTCCTTCCTGTGTTTCCCTTTCAACCCTGTCTCTGTCCAAATCACAAACCCTCCTTCTCCCTCTCTACCTGTCTGTGTTTTCTCTCTCCTTGACAGAACTCACAATGGCTCGCTCTTCATTCGCGTTGTTGATGGTGACAGTGGCTCTCCTCGCCGTCTCCGCCTTCGCCGACAACAAGGCTCAGGTTCCCTCATCCTCCCCCTCCCAATCACCATCCTCCACTCCTCCCCCATCCTCCACTCCACCACCCTCATCAACCCCAGCACCCTCCGCCAAGACACCATCCGCCACCCCAGCAGTGACCCCATCCGCCTCCTCTCAGGCTCCCAAGTCCTCGGCTCCATCATCCTCTCCATCCTCCGCCCCCACCACCTCCTCCTCCTCCCCATCCTCCTCCCCATCCTCTTCCCCATCCTCTTCCCCATCCAGCTCTCCATCATCTGACTCTCCACCCGCCCCACCCACCTCCACTCCCGCCTCCGGCCCATCCACCTCCGACGTCCCCTCGTCTGCTCCCACCGAGTCGACTACTTCTGCTGAGGCTCCCGCCCCATCTGGAGCCGCCGTGAACAGAGGCTTCGCTGCCGGATCCGTGGCTGCCGTCGTTATTGCGGCGTCGTTTTTGGCCTAGATCTGTTTTGCGGACGAGACCTTTTTCCGCTGTTCTGTCACCGAGAGAGAGATGCGGCGGGGCGGATCTTGAGTTTCGTATATTAGCGGGTAGAGTTTAACTACTATTTATTTTTTTGTTTTTTAATTTTTTTATAGAGTGGGTTATTATTGGTGTTGGAGATATTATTTGGACGGTGTTGATTTGATCGGACGGTGGTTCTACGGCAGATGATTTACTCCATCGGCCTTAATTATTAATTATAACTATTATTATTAACTTCATCAGTATTGTTGCTAATGATATATAGTAAATTATATTTAATTCGTTGAGTTTAATATCTTTGATTTAAGCATTGTTGTGTTATTCCTTTTTTGTTTTGTGTGAAAGAGAAAATGGACTCTTTGCGCGGTATAATTGACTCGTTGGATAAATTAAATGGAATAAATTCCGTTTGATTATTCAAACAGACAATGATTAAACAAAATAAATGATAATTAAACAGGATGAGTGAGATTTTAAAAGGTGGTGTTTATCATTTTTCTTATTAATTTTCTTGAATTGATTTGGTTTTTGTCGTTTGGCGAAGAAAAAGTAGAGCAAAGGTCTTTAAGAGCCACGTGGTTTGCGACAGACAGACAAGCAAAAAGCAACACACTAGATTTCAGAGAAGTAGAAAGAGAGTACTAGGGTTACGTTAATGTTGGTTTAGTATTATTAAATTTGTCGGGCCTTTGGGTTTCATAAATTTTGTTGGTTCTGTGATTCGATGACGGTTCAGGTAAAACTTGCTATAAGAAAAGACACGACGATCCGAGAGAGACCATTTATATTTTATAAATTACATGATGTAACGGTTGATGTGCTTTATAAAATATAGTCTAAAAACAGTCTTTTTAGAATTTTTGTTAAGAGAAAAACCTTAGTAGGGTCTTAAGAAAAATAGAGAAAAAACCTTAGTAGGGCACTGAACACACGCTCCTCTCTCAAATTTAGGAGCTTTGCATTTGACACATATTTAGGAGCTTTGTGTTTGAAACAATTTTGCACTGTATTGATCTCACTCGGTGTGAAAGTTGCTTTGATTAATCAAGTGCATGAAATTTGTATTTTGATATCATTTTGCATTACGTTAGTCTCACTCAGCGTGAAAGTTGATCTAATTAAGCAACTAAATTGAAGATTTACCCTTAGATTAGTTGCAATCAAGCTTGAATTCTAGAAAATGATAACTTTTCTATGGTGCAAGCTCGAACCTTAGAAATGATTTCTTTGTAACAATCAATTTTAGGTTAGTTTCTTTGAAAACATATCAATTTTCTAGGTTTGCACGTTTGAATTGGGGTGGTGTTATTCACACTTCCTTTATCTCTTACACACTTCCTGTTAATTTATGTATTTTGATCCTCTTTAATTCATTCAATCTGACGAGCAAAAATTGAGATGTGTAAAAAGTGAAAAAGAGTGTATAGATAGCACTACTTTTGAATTATGAGAATCATCCCAAAGGAAGCCCTAGAAAATTGCAGAAAATGTTCTCCCTCATGATTTTTAGGATTAGATCAAGGGTTTGATCTAAATTTTGATTGCTTGGATTGAATTTTAAAATCATATATGTCACAATCACATCAATTTGGAATGGAAGCACCATGACTTTATTGTAATGTTTTCGTGAAAATTCCTCAAGAATCTTTGATGGGTGGAAAATGACGATGAGTGAGATTACAAGACATGTGGAGCACGTACAAACTGGCCAGGACAGCAAAACACCAAATTGAACTTCAACGTCAAAAGAGATAATGTATACATCCTCAGTTTTGAGATACATGCATTAGACACTAAAACCTTGTGTCTTCACGCAACCGAGGAAAGCCCTCATTTTTCACTAACGTGACATCATTTTACTATACAAGTATCATAATTGAAAATATTTTATTTCTTTATTATAATTTAAATATCATATTTTTAGGCCACTTAGTACTGCGGTTCAGTGATATTATTCTGCATTTGTAAATGATATATCTCTCAGGTTCAAATTTTGTGAATGGTGAGTTCGATACTAAATTATTCGCCCCCATATTTTAGTGTAAATATATCATTGTATGAAAAAAGATCATCTCTTGAAGAATTCATTCAATTTGAGAACTGTTAGTTATCCATATAAATAAAAGAAATTTACAGTTGATTATAAGGATGCTATCATAACCGTCAATTTATTTGGCACATACTGATGATTAAACAGTATTCGAATCAAATAACTTTTTTAGAGGTGATATATATTTAGACGATAATAAAGAAAATGAATGATTTTGACTATGACGTTTGTATGATAAAATGATGTCACATTAGACAGAGAAGAAAGACTTTCCTTCTTAAGGGAGGAGGCCAGTATTATCTGATTTGGAAATGAGCTTGTGGACTGAGCTCAAGCTTATGGTTGGTTAAATAGAGCTGGAATGAGCCAGAAATGACCCAAACTTGAATTGTACCGACCCAATTCGCAGCCTTACTTACGTGTAAGGAATGAAGCTGTTTTCATATCAAGTGGAAGAAAATCACTCGGCTTATAATCAATATGAAAACGTTCGTTTTTGCAGATGAATTACAATTTGACACATGCACATGAACATTCATTTTGTACTTTTAATTAGTTAAGCTCTTACGTGTATGAGATTGTGATTTGCAAGTTACAGTTCTAACACAAAATTGTAGGATACCAACACCTTATATAACTTATCCTTTCTAATTCTCCAAAAATAAAAAATCCTTTGTATTTACTTTCATTTCTCATTTCGACATACCTTGAATATATTATCAATTTACTTTCATTTCATAATTTGGTTTACCAGTTCGTTATCCATTGGGGCTCTAGTTCAGCTTGTGTGTTACAATTGGGTTCAGACCAATTCGGCCTTGTTTCCAATGGGTCTATGGCCCAGCTCGTTCCCGGCTCTGTAGTTAGGCTTCTGTCATTGTTCTTTCATTTTCTATTTACACCATCTATTTCAATGAATTCAAAATTTTTCAATTTTAACTTTTTGTTCACTCAATGTAATTGTTATAATTTTCATTCGATAAATGAAGTTCAGCAAATCACTCCAAGATTATTTTTCTTTTTAAATTATATATTTTTATTAGCGAATTTCAATTAACTACCAAAACGTGATCAGAATGAAAAAATAAATAAATCATTCTCGTTTATATTTGAAATGTTATTTTACGTCAAAAGAGTTGTTGAGTGAGATTGGTTAGGGAATCATGGCCCTTCAAAAGCAAAGTGCATAATAAATATGAACCTCAATCATGCTACATAAATGTATCATGGACCCTAGAAAATTATAGAATTGGACTAAATCATAACATAAGAAACTCAGAGTACTTAAAATTATACAAGAAGAAATAAAATAGCACTGCCTCTGTCCTGGCACTTAGAGTGATATCATCTCAACAACCTGCCAAACTTAAGAAAGAAGGAACATACAAAAACCAACCAAACTAATAGAACTCCACAAAGCCGCTACAAGAGAGCTAGAGTGACTAGTTCCATCACCAGTTGATGAGGGTGTGGTACTTGCAGGGGTGGTAACTGTAGAGTTACCGTCGGAACTACCGGATGCTGATTTACCGTTGCCGGATGGTGCTGCGGCGGATCCTGATCCTACAGTCACAGAAAGCTTCATCCCCATCCCACAATGACCAACCGTACCACAAATGTAGGAATGAGTCCCGGCGGTCTTGAGGGCGACGGTGGTGGCTCCGCTGCTATCGCTAGTAATTGAATTTCCCACGGTGCAAGTTTTGTAGTCACTCTCAGTCACTTCATCCACCGTGTGCCCACTTCCATAGTTGAAAACTACCATGTAATAAAAATTTAGGAAACCAAAGTGAGGGTGGTTTTGTTTTCTGATACGCTATGTTACTAGACTATAATTCTCACACCACACGCGTTAAACAAAATTGATCTAATCAATGATCTAGATTGATAGTCTGTAAGTAATTCTCAAATTACACTTTAAAACAAGAATTTTCCTAATCAAGGATCTAGATTGAAAGTTTGTACATAATTCTCAAATTGTACTCATTAAACAAGAATTGATCTGATCAATGACCTAGATTGACAGTCTATCATAACTCTTAAACGACACGTCAAAACAAGAATTCACCTTATAATCTGATAACAAAAACATTTATTTTGAAGCATGTGCATGACAAAAAATTAAAAGGTAATAAGGATATTACCTAGACTGTCGCCAACTTTAAAGGTCTTCCCACTAGTCCATGTGCTATAATCCACACCACTAGCCCACCCAGAGGAGTCTCCAACGGTGTAGACAGTGGCTAAGCAGCTTGGCATCATGACCATGGCAACAACTAGAACTAAACCCACAATTCTGGCCATTTTTGATACTATGAGAGAGAGAGAAAGAGAGAGAGAGGAAGAAGAAGAAGGAAGAAGAAGAAGAAGAAGCCTTTTGTGATGATATAATTCTAAAGAGTAGGAATTCACTTATATAATGGTATGAAGGGGGTTGGAGTAAGTAGGGTTTGGTCGACTTAATTCCAATGAAGTGCAAAGTGTTCTGTCAAGGAACTCATTGCATGCGGATGACTTAGGTTAGACTTCATACCTAATGCTTTGTTTTTCTTTTTATTTCTTTTAGCATTTTTAATCTCCAACTTTCACAAAAAAAGAAATGTGATGATAAGTAAGGCTATCATCATCTACGTTTGTTATGACAATATTCTATCTTTTTTTTTTCAAACCCATTTCTAAGCACCAAAGTGGACTAATTAAATTTAAAAAAATGTGATCAAAGGGTTGGTTTAATTTTAATTTATTATATGGCTTTGTTAGTAGACCTTTCACCATCTCTTTAATGATGCATTGCGAATTAAGAAAAGATTAACATGTTATGCTCATAAGAGTTATGATTAATGCCAAAGAGAATCCAAAGATAATCATAATTAGACACAAAATATTTGAAAGATACTCCACATTTGAAGTTTTGTAGTCTTATTGGAGAAAAAAAAATTGTATTACACACAAGCATAATAAAGGTTAATTGAACGTGAGCTTTTATTACATGCATATGGAAATGCGTTGTTACTCCAAATTAGTCATTCTGCAATATTACCATAAAGAAACCTAGGAGAGAAATAAAATTAAAAATGAGTGCATGATGAATTTTTAAGAGTGTCAATAACATTTCCTTAATAGAAATGTGAGCTTTATTGGTTGAGTATTGACATAACGCTAAGATGAAACAAGTTGAAGGTGATCTCACTTTCACGACCCTGAACGCTAAAGGACAGGGAAGTGGCAAGCCATACCTCTGATTGGCATGGACACATAAAAAATTCTAGGGGTCAATAGAGATTTGAGATTATGGAAGTAACTTAGTGCAACATGGCAAATTTCATTGAGAGGAATCAAAGCTCTTACGGATTGTCTTCAATGAACACACTTACAAAAGTTCAGGGACAAAAGTAAGATGGAAATAAGTTTAGAATTGAAGCTAGAAAATCGCAAGAAGTTTAGGGAGCAAATTTGCAATTAACCCTAAGTTCAAATATAAAGAAAAAAAATGTCAAAGTGTTAGTTACTAGTTAGCATGAAAAGAACGTAAACCTTTTGGAGATGGGAAGTCACATTCTCTGAGCAAAACGGTTCACCTAACAAGTGAGTAGAACTGTAGAAGTTGTCATGGGCATATACTTTCTGTTTATGCATGAGATGAGTCATGACCCAAATAAAACATGTGGGTCCATCTCACCACATGCCAAATTTTTTCAGATGTAAAAATTGGGACTGGCTACAGTGCTCGCAAGCATTGAATGCTTACACTGATCTCACCCTCTTTTCCCTCCTCTCTCCTCCCTCCTCCTTTCTTTTAATGGTGAGATCAGTGTAAGCATTCAATGCTTGCGAGCACTGTAACCTACTCCGTAAAAATTAGGGTTTGATTACTTTGGTTTTGGTAAGGGTTGTTGGAGGCCATTCGGTTCCACCAACTACCTTTGAAAAGGAATCTGGCTAGTGAGCTCAATTGCTCAGGGAAAAGAATTACGATAAGAATCCCAAGTAAGCGTTGAGGGATAATTTTCGATTAAGATAGGTTCAATTTTCGATTCCATGTATCAACATAATTGACTAAAAATTAAAATAAAATCATGCAACACAGCGTTCGAGCAGACGCAAAAACAATTGAGCATACCTACGTGCGACTGTGCGAGTAGTTTTGGTGATTGTACGTATCCGTAGTTTTACTTTCAAAGTTTATACTCGACGAAAGAGTGAGTCTTCCAGTTTTTCTTAAAACTTTTAGAGCACAAACTTCAGATTTACTTCAGAGTTTTTGACAATTGTTGCACTTGTAATAATGCCATTTTTTTGTTTCTAGAATCGTACTTTGAAACGTAACTAGTTCATTCGCAAAGGATAATATTTACATCTTCCTATGAGGTAGTTGCACATATTCACCCCTTACTAATAACGTATTTTCATTGCACAAATTTTATTATCAGAACCATTTAATTTCTTAATCATTATTACAAAAAATAATTCGAATAAAAAATCGTTTAGCTGTCTAAATGTATTAAATAAATGGACGGTTCATCATGAAAATGTTGTTTGTTACCTACACAATAGATTTGTTTCATTCATTCGATAACTAAACGATTTTTAATCCGAATAATTTTTTGTAAGAATGATCTTTAAATAATGATTAAAAAATTGAACGATTCCGAGTATAAAATTTGTATGATGCAAGAAATAGACTAAAAGTGGACAAGTTCCAAAACAAATCCTGGAAGATCTCCAATGCCATAATGCATACCTAATCCTTAGGTAGAATCTCACGTCAAAAGCATTCAATCCCTTTTTCTGGTTGTGTTTTTTCTTTTCAATTGAAGATACATTATTCACTCTAATAATGTATGCAAAGATTAGAAAATTTCTTTTACAAGTTAGGGGTTTTTTTGGGCGGCCATTGGCTGATGTTGGTAGATGTTTGACTAAGTCTAGTGATACTTCTCCTTCCAATGTTGGCAGATGTTTCAATTTTGTAGTATGTTGTGAATCCGCAAAACGAAAAAACTATAGAAACTTGATTATGATGTACCATTTTTTTTCTTTATAATGGAAAAGACTAAATGTCACATATATAAGAAATAAGATCTAAAAAATGAACATTTAACCTAAAGATTTAGACTATTAGGTGACAAGATACAGATCAAGAAAAAGATTTTCTAGCACAAGTAGCTCAATTTATCCAAACTTGTAGCCCACGTACATAACCAGCCTCTGGCCTTCCAGCAACCTTGTACAAGTACCAATGTGACGGAATCCACTGAATGTTATCCGCTCCCCACACCCCAAAAGACGGTGAGAATCTCACCGAGCATGCAGGGAAAGTACAAGTGAGCATACACAAATGTTCCTGCAAATGAGAGGGAGGAAGAGAGATCATTTAAACACTATGATGGTAACCCACAGCACAAATATTTGTTTAACAAAAATGCTTGGAAGCTAACAAGTGCTTGCTTATATCATGCCTAATCTTGATATCATTGCAAGTTAGCTTCCAAAAATTTGATCCCACTCTCTAGCAAGAAAATTCTTCTTAAAGATCAAGGCAACCTGTATTTCTTAACAATATTTATTCCTGAATCGTTATCCAGAGGTTCAGAACATTTCACAGTTTCCCGGTTGGTATGGTTAATAGTTTGTAATCCAAAAGATGCTAAGTTGCTACGAAAACAGAGATATGTCAATGAAAATAAAGTAATGGCATTGAGAAAGGCTAAATGCGACCACCTCCATTCAACTTTGGGTCAATGGGTCATGTAAAAATAACCTACTTTACCTTCAACCTATGTAATTAAACTTCTGGATGAAAACATTAGCAATTTACAGTACATATCTAAATCGAAGTAGTTTAAACAATGCAGAAGTTACTGCAGAAATTGGGAACCATATTACAATGCATATTCTAGTGAGCCAACTAATGCTTCAAGTCACTGAATGAACTAATTATCTGACAAACAAAATGTTTATTGCAAAATACAAAGTTAAACAAAAATGAAAAGGGCATACCACATAACTAGCTATATTAGTTTCAAACAAGCAGAACATGATTTAAAGAGAGGACATACCTACACAAATATGATGTGAAGATAATGCAGAAATTTCACCGTGCCAGCCAAATTCAATTTGTACCATTGACAACTGTGTTCACTTCCTCGACACTAGAATTCAATTCAGTAGATTTATCACCCAACTCTGAACTTTCTGTTTTTGGTACTTTAACAAATTGTTTACCACGTGCCACACGAATTCGCCTTCCCATAAGCAGCTGCAGGAAAAAAAGTTTCCCAGGGAAATCTTCATTTTCATATAGATTACTAAAAATCTGTATGGAATGCGGTTGAGAATTTTAACTTTTCATGCCCCAGACATGATTTGAACACATAAATTCAAATGATTCAGAACAATCATCTCTACAGAAAATTACCTTCCCGTGGGAAGCAGAAAGAGCTGCCTCAGCCTCGGTCTTGGTTTTGAAGCCCACAAATCCATATCCTGCGGACCTTCTTGGATTATTTTGGAATACAATTTCTGCGGTAACAACATTATAATCCTTTGAACTAAAGAGTTCCTTGAGATCCTTAGACCTTGCTTCATACGGCAAATTTTCCACATACAAATTGAAAGTTATTGGCTTGGTTTGTGAAGAAGGGGGAGGAATCTTTGTCCTTTTCGGCCTGGCATAAGCCATCTTTATGACACGACCCTCCATTTCCTATAATGCATTCCAAATAAAGAGAAAATCATTTACTAGACAATATGGGAAGGAAGCCGCATAAGTAACATACATTTAGTTGCTCAAAATCTGGAAGATATATAAAATTAATCTGTAGAACTTTTGTTTTCTTTATCTAACACATTTGCAAAAGTGAAAAAGCCAACGCATCAACTTGGAAAAAATTACTAGTTAACCCAAGTGTTAAATTGGTTCTTAAACTTCAAAATGAGACACTTAACCCTTTAAACTATACTCCGTATGTTTGGTCCTTTAACATTACTGACGAGAGTAGTCACTCAGTGGCATATGGAAAACTTATTCAAGGGAATAACAATGATCTTATTCTTGAATATTGAGAAAATGGTGGCAGCACTACCTCCATTTCCTTCTTCCCTCTCCCTTTCCCTAAAACATCTTCTAATCTCCACCACCCTATCACTCCATTCAAACATATATCTCTACTCATCTCCCTGAAACTTCATACAAATCTCTCCTGCTCCTTTCTTAAATCCTCTCTTGCTTTCTCCTCTTTTGAAAATTTTCCATTCTTCGTCTCTCTCCTACCACCAAAAAAATCTCTTCACAAGAAGAGGTACAATCCAGTGGATGAGGAAACTACACATGAAATTGAGACTTGTATCTACGATGCGCCAAAGGATTTCAACTCTTCTTCAATTGGGTATGTGTACCTATTTTTAAGGAGGATGCAGTTGGCAACCAATAAGCTTCTCATGGAATTTATTCATTACATGTGTTTATAAAGATTCTGGTGGTCAAGTACTTACATGTTTTGGAGATTTCATCACTCAGCGATATGTATATCTTATGTGGCCATTACTATAAAAAAGAAAAAAATTGGCATCAATTTGCCCCAACCAAAATATAAATTTCATCCACTTCCAAGCCCAAACGGTTGCTAAGGCCACCAAACAAGTTTGTAAACTTTGTATTGTCATTTGACAGGGAACCTTCACAACCTCCACAACTAGTAAAAACTGTGTGCATAGTAGAAGTACAGTGTAACATAGTTCCTCCTCAATCCCTCGTTCCGTATGCTAGAGTAGCTCTGCTGGTTGAACAAAAATGAAGGTATGCCCAACAAACATGTAAGAAGATAAACAACAAATGGCATAGGTGGAAGAAGGTAAGTAAGAAAGTGAGCGTGTGAGAGAGTATGGCGCTAAACAATGGTGCCATGAGAAAGAATGAGGGAACATAGATGTTTCTCACTCCTCTTCCAACTCCTCCTCAACTCAATTCCTCCCATTCCGATTACAGACTAGTTAACCAGCCATTAAAATCGAAGGTATGCTAGTAAATTTTGCCAATAAATTCAGCTCCAAATTACAAACACAGGGATCATGCACACAAACAAGTGCTGAAATTCTCTTCTTATATTTTCAGACAGCAATGAATTTTCAATACGAACAAAACAAACACAGAACAATCAACTAGATAAGTAGAACACTACCTAAATCTCGTGTAAAATTCCCAAATTTCATTTCAGTTTGCTGACCAAACCAAGCATAAAACTAAACTTACACCAACACAAGCATTCACAGAAGATAACAGAACCCGATACACTTACAGACGATTCGAGATTATCCAGAGCCGTACGAGCCTCCTCGGGCGAACCCATTGTTACAAATGCCAAACCCCTGTTCCTGGTCTTGTCATACATGGCAAGCTTACACCACCACAGAAAAAAAAAAACAGACAAGAACAATCAAAACCCATCAAATAAAATCACAAATTATTAATACCCAACGAAAGAAATCCTCCTTCAAACCAAAGAAAAATGGAGAACAATGATAACCTCCACGTCGACGACGGTGCCGTACTTCTCGAACACAGTACGGATGTCTTCCGGGGTACAATGCCAAGGAACATTCTGGGCAAGCAGTCTTGTGTCGGAGAATTCTTCGGGCTCCGCCTCGAGAACTGGGGCTTCGTCGAGAGCTTGGTCTTGGGCGGCGGCGGAGAATTGGAGAGCGAAATTGCCGAGCTTTTTAGCCCTGAGCGAGGAGGAGCGAGAGTTGGTTTGTGGGAGAGAGAGAGAGAGAGAGGAAAGAGATGTGGGGAGAGAGAGAGTGGTCGGAGTGTGCTTGGAGAGGTGCTGTGGGTTTTGGAGAGAGAGGAGAGGTGTGAGAGGGAGGAGTTGTTCAGTGGGGAAAGAGAGATGACGAAGTAAAGCCATTGCTGTTGAGCTTTGGTGTGTCTGTGAAGTCTGAAGTTTGAAGTAGGGGGAGGGAGTGTGTCGGGGGTTTTGGATAAGCAAAGTCTTGGGGTGTCAAGTGGGAGACTGGCAGCGGAGGTGATTCAGTACATAGTTCGCTAGAGCAGCGTGGTTTAGAAGTTCGAATAATTTTCTCCATCAATTTAATATAATTATCTTATCGTTTGTCAAATAACAAAAAAAGTAAACGACTGGATGGATAGCAGACCGTCTTTCAAGATTTCAACATTCTATGATATTTTATAATGCTATAATTTTATATGAGCGAAACAAGGATGAGAATTTAGCTTAAAATCTTAAACCAAAGATTCTTAATCAACTGAATTATAATCATCAATAGTAAATAACACAAAATATAAACTTATGATTAAATAGGCAATTAGGCAATTCCATAGGTAATGAAGCAACTATTCATTCAAACAATGCTTGGCTTCTTGAGGATGAGGATTTATCATAGTAATAGTTCGTATTATAAATACGAAGTTCTGTAAATTGACCACGAATATTTTTGAGAAGGAATTCCGGCTTATCCTTTGAAGAGTCAAATTAATTCCTACTCGATATTGTCTTACATATATGATATATCAAATGAACTTCATACAATGAATTTCAACAATAGTCGAAAAAAATTCTTACCACTAAAGATTGAGAAATGAAGTCAATATCCAATTGTGGAATAAATGTGATATTAAACGGTGATAACATAAGAGAGTTGATATTGTTATTGTACACTTCTCATTTATAAAACATATGAGAAAATATGTATATGCAGTGCGTGATGAAATCTTTAGAGTGTTAAAAAAAACTTCCAAGTGAAAATGTCAAGAAAAAACAAAAGTCAAGGAAGTCAATTGGTATGTGTATCTATTTTTAAGAAGGATTATGAAATGACAATCACTTTATGTGGAGTGAGTTCAAATGCGTAATTAGCGCTAAACTCGAAACGCAGTGGGTTGAATAGGAAGATTCGTTGCGTTTGACTTAGGTATTCCAACCTTGTTAATGATCCGTCATAGAGATATTTGATTAATATTGCAAGTCTTTTTATATATTATTATTATTTTTTAATTCAACCCAACAAACCTCAATACACCTAATTATGAATGTATGCATTTGGACCCGAAGATACTTTTGAATTAATCATTTCAAGTTTTTCAGGAAGGAGCCTAGAGCTTTAGAGGAAGCTACCCCCGCAGGTTATTAAAATGCATATTTGTAGAAGATCCTCTTTCTTTTCTGCATCTTTGCACAATTAAATTCAGTGGTTAATTTTACATTTCATGATCAATCACTACTACTAAGTACTAACCATCTGCTAATTTTACATATCTGAAGACTGAAGGGCTAGCAATTGAAAGTTCCCCCTGATCAACTTGCCAAGAAACCAGGTTAAGCTCGAATCCCTGACTACATATCTTTTAGGGTTTTTCCATTGTCTTACATATTTCTCCATAGATGCATGTTATGCTATTTTGTTCTAATTATTTTCACTGCTGTTAATGTATTAGAGGCACTTGATCTCCATTGAATTTGTTAGGAAATCGAACTCTCTAATCTCCTAGATAGAACAAATGCAAAATAGTATAAGGGCAAAAATGAGAACACGAAAACATACACAACTCACTGGAATTTAACGTGATTCACTCAATTTGAGCTACGTTCGCAGGTTGCTAACTAGTACCTAGGGATAGTAGGGACTTTCACTGTAGAAGAAGAAAATAAACAGATAAAAGCACACAAGTGCTTATATATTCTCACACTCGCTCTTTGAAAGCTCCTTGAAAGTTCTATTTAGGGTAACATGGGGTAGCAATAGTAATGAAAACAGAATGAAAATATATTGAAAGCTAGGAGACTGACTGAAGGTGAAAGCAACTTGAATCTTCTGCAAACATAAAACACCATCATCCAGAAGCGAACGCGTAGAATGATACTTCAACTGAATATGCTTCGTCCTTGAATGAGAACGGGATATCTAGCCAGATTAATGGCTATCACTCTACAGAACACAACCATCTTACTTCTTTCCCAATTCCTTTAAGAAGCCTTTCAACCATACCATCATCACCTTTGTAACTTCACTTTTTTCCATCTAATACGCCTCTATAATGTATAATAAAGCAAAAGCTAGAAATTCAAACCCACTTAAAATTGATTGGAGTGTTTAGTTTTTATTTACATTTGTCACAACCCTTCCTCCACTTTTTTATTTACATTTTGTCACAACTCTTCCTCCACTTTTTATTCCTCATTTCTCCCATGTATTTCCCTTATGTATTTAACAAAAAATGAAAACGAAAAAATGGAATGGTTAACAAATGGGCTCTTAGGTGTTCAAACGCTGTCTAGTGCACTATAAATTTGATGACTTGCAATAAGAAAGACTGTAAAGCTTCATTCATATTTTCTGTTTTCTATGCAGTAGAGAAACCACATAGAAGAAGAAAAAGAAAACTTGTCTTGTCTACTATATATCCAAGAGCCGAGTCTTAAAATGATGATGAAACCTTGCGGGAGTACTGTGGCGATGAGCACGGGAGGAACCTGTATACCTTTCCCCACTTCAACTCCTCAATGGAAATATGATTTCTTCCTGAGTTTTAGAGGTGAAGATACCCGGAAGGGATTCACAGACCACTTATACATGGAAAGTCATAGAATAATAACTTTCAGAGATGACCCTGAGCTTCAAAAAGGGAAATCTATTTCTCCAGAACTTCTTACTGCAATTGAGGAATCAAGATTTGCACTTATTGTTCTCTCAGAAAATTATGCATCGACAACATGGTGCTTGGATGAACTATTACATATTCTTGAATGCATGGAAGCAAGAGAATCAGTGCTACCAAATTTTTATAATGTTGATCCCTCTGATGTACGAAAGCAAACATGACGTTTTCCAGAAGCCTTCAATAAACATGAACAAAAACCTTAGGGTTGACGAAAAGAAGGTGCGAAGTTGGAGATATGCTTTAACGAAAGTGGCAAATTTCTCAGGGTGGGATTCAAAGGACTGGTACGCAGTATGCATTACACGTTTTGATTTTTCTCACAACCGTGTCTTTCTTATTTGATGACACACGCGCGTGCTCTTAGTGTGACTTCTGTTTGAGGAATAGAAATAGAACCAATTATATAAAAAATTACAATGGACATAGGAAAGATGACCAACAAGCAGCTATAAATGTCACTAAAAGAATTCATCTTTAGTTTGATAATACTTATACAATGCACATCATATGTCACATCCCGGACCGACTCCGCCGTAGCACGATATTGTCCGCTTTGGGCCACGCCCTCACGGTTTTGTTTGTTTTGGGAACTCCACGACAGCTTCCCGAGTGGGTCACCCATCATGGGATTGCTCTAGCAAACTCGCTTAACCCGGGTTAGTGGAATCAGAAATGATGGCTCCAAAGGCCTCGTGTTAAAGGGAGGTGGGCATATGCATATAAGGCACATCACCCCCCTCTCCCGTTGGTCGATGTGGGATGTCACAATCCACCCCACTTAAAGAGAACCCATCCCTGTATTACATCCATACCAACAAAGTGGCTCACATTCTGTTATGTTACATCCAGGACCGCTCCGCCCAGTAGCACGATATTGTAAGCTTTGGGCCACGCCCTCACGGTTTGTTTGGGAACTCACGAGCAATTTCCAGTGGGCCACTATGCCTTTGATTAACCACCTTTAGCTAAGCTTAACCGGAGTTACGATGGAATCCAAAGCGGTGAGCTCCCAAAAGGCCTCGTGTTAAAGGGAGATGGGCATGTACAGCCTAAAAGCTATAAGGCACATCACCCCCTCTCCGTTGGTCGATGTGGGATGTCACATCATATATTGGCTCGGTTCATGTCCCAAGCAAAAACTAGTGAAAACATATCGGAACCTATATATCTAACTCTATTCTTTTCCATAGGTCTGAGTCAAAGCTTGTCAAAGATACTGTTGAAGTGGTATGGAAAAGTTGGGCCCAACATTATTATGTCATGTGGACGACTTTGTTGCAATTGATTCGTGTTCAAATGCAACGGTGAATGATGCATGATTGCTTTATTGAGATATGGGGGATGCGCGGTATTGGTAAGATAACTATTGCAAGAGTTGTGTACATGAGAATCTCTCATGAATTCAAATTCCAAATATTTCTAGCTGATGTTAGAACTAATGTTGAAAAAGGTGGTCTACCTCACCTGCAAAAGCAACTTCTTTGAAAAATAGGGATGGAAAAAGAATGACATATGGGAGGTTCATGAAGGAGCAGCAATGATACGGAGGTTTCTATGTGGCAAAAAGGTTCTATTAATTCTTGGTGATCTGAACCATTTGAATCGATTAGAATATTTGGCTGGAAGTCAAGAGTGGTTTGGATTGGGGAGTAGAGTTCTCATTACAACTAGAGATGAGCAGTTGTTATTTAAACACGGAGTGGAGAGACGATTTGAGGTTGAGTGACTCAATAAAGATGACTCTCTTCAACTTGTCAGCTGGAAAGCCTTTAAGAAACATTGCCCTGAACCAAGTTTCGTTGATTTATCGAATCGTGTGGTCAATTATGCCAAAGGTCTTCCACTAGCTCTTAAAGTCTTGGGATCTTTTTTGCACGGAAGAGGTCTAAGTGCATGAAACAGTGCGTTGGATAAACTAAGAGAAATTTGTAATTCAGAAGTTTTTGAGACACTTAAAATAAGTTACGACGGTTTAGATGACAATGAGAAGAAAATTTTTCTAGACATTGCATGTTTCTTTAGTGGAGAGGCCAAAGATCGAGTAAGAGAGGCACTTGAAGCTATCGGTTTTTATGCACATATTAATTGGAATAGATGTCCTTGTTGAGAAATCTCTTTTAACTATTAATTCACTCGGTCAGCTATTGATGCATGATTTACTCCAAGAAATTGTACGCCGAGAATCTCCTGATGATCCAGGCAAGTGTAGCAGGTTGTGGCATAGAGATGACATCAATCATGTCCTGAGCGAAAATACAGTAAGAGGCTTTAATTCAATAATGAGTTTGATTGCTAGTTGCTATTATGTCATATATACAACGTGGTGTTGTACTAGTTAAACCTTTGCTTATTGTATGACCTTCAAAAGAATGTATGTGCACCCAGTTGAGCGAGGAGTAGTTCAAGTGAATGCTAAATCCTTTTTGATGATGACAAAAACTGAGATAGCTCAAGCTATATAATACGAACCTCTCTAACGGGCTTGAAGTTGCAATCACTTGAACGTCCTGTTGCATTCAGGGGTACGCTAAATCTTGAGTGTCTGATTGTTTCAAGTAGCAATCAATTGTATGAAGTTGACCAATCTGTGGGGACGCTTGAAAGACTTACTTTGATGAACTTGATTGGTTGCAAAAACCTTGTGCGTCTTCCAAGAACTGTATCTGGCTTAAAGTATCTGAAAGTTCTTAATGTTTCTGGTTGCTCAAGGCTTGAAAAATTGCCAGAAGACTTGGGCCATGTTGAGCGTTTGGAATGGCTTGGGCCAGAAGACTTGAAAAAATTTTCGTTCATTAATGGCAAAAATAAGTCTAAATCCTGCACGTCTGCGGTTGCCTTCTTTATCTGGTTTGCAATCTTTAAGGGACCTGATTCTAAGATACTGCAATCTTTTGGAAGGAGGAATTCCAAATGATATCGGCTGCCTCTCCTCATTAAGGTATTAAAATCCCAAGACGGGAAGAGATGAAGTGTGGGGTGTGTTTAGTATACGAGGAAGATGTGGAAGCGGTTATTTGAGGCAGAGTTGTGTTAGAATTTGTGAAGGGGTCTTGGAATTCCTTAACGAAGTTGTAGCTGGCGTATCATATTTGTACTTAAGCTCAATAGTCAGTACAAAGTGGCTCCTATAAATAAAAACCTTAGTACCAAACTTGGACTGAACTCAAGAATTTTATCCAAGTATCAAATTATTGAAGAGAAGTCATTCTAAAGACGAGTTTATCCGAGTAAGTTTGTATAGGAGAGCTGTGTAGCCTTCAGGCTTCACGTCTCCATGATTACTTAATTTGTTGTGTTAAATTTGCATAAATCTTCCTCCTTTACATTGATAAAAAAACTACATACATATGTTTGCGCTGTGCATATTTGAGAAAATTTATGTTAGTTTTCTTTGATGATGATATCTTTGTATATATAATCAAACCTGGGATCTGCATTTGCAATAGCTCGATCATTTGTTTGCAATTTTGCAGCAATTTCAACTTTTTGTAGTAATGTCTAAGTGTGCATTTGGTCAAGATAAATACAGTATTTTGGTCTTGTGGTCTCTAGAAGTGAAGTACCTGCTCATCCTTACAAGTTTGGTCACTATAGCTGACGGGCCAATTCCTAATTCTGTGAATTTGAGAGGGTTTTTAAGGCTCACATGTTACAATTTTTCTTTAATATAGTCGGGACTACTCTGTAGTGCGGGAAATGGACGATCAATATTGAATTGAGGAAATACTGTTTATTCTTTAACTGTCAATTCCTAATTGTGTTATTATAGGAACTTATAAATTTGCAAGGATCTAACCTCTGTATGAGCTCTTGCTACCACCTGCAGGACCAAAATTGTTGTGTTCCAACACCACCCACAATTGGATGGTGACACAGAGGTTGTTCACATTTGTCGGGGAAACCTGTTTATTGTGTTTTGCTTGTCTGCAGCCAAAGAAATGGGTTCAATGGCTAGCTAGGGGAAAATATAATTACAACATTGCTTTTCACCTTATGAGAGTTTGAATGGAATAACGAAATTAATTAGGCGTTGGTCTCATGGAATTTCTCTTCGAGTCTTTCTAATGTTAATAGTAGAGAGACGCGTTTCAAATCTTCCATATCTTCTATTCATAAAAAAGAAAAATAAAAATGATTGATTCTCGTACCATAAAATGGGCAGGAAAATGACATTTTCAACATAGTCATCTGGGAAATAAACACTATTAAAAATTTGGGAATTACAAAATAAATTACAATAAAAATTACAAATAAATAAAGTTTATTCTTACAAGAAGCACATAAACAATTGGGAAATACTAGCTACCTTCTTATTTGAACCTTCTCATTCTACCTTCTTGGCTCTCATTCTCATCCTTCAATATAGAATGATAATCCGAACCGTCTATTATTTAGGTCACTCTTTAAAAGTCATCTTTGCAAAAAATTAGCTAAATCCAAAATCGTTTAATAATCTAACAGTTACATAATAAATAGACGAACCATATTTCTCACTTAAACACTAAAGTTTTGTCAAAGTTAATCAAACGGTTAAACGATTTCTGATTTGAATGATTTTTTTGCAGATTTGATATTTAAAGGGTGATCTAAAAATTAGACGGTTCCAATCATGAAGTTGTTGATTATTGGCTCAAACTAGCAATTATTTCTGCTACATTTATGTTAGTTGTTAGTTGGCAACTGAGGCATGTGGGAGACAAACAATAGTGGAAGCATTTATGTGTCTATTGGCATCTAAAAGGTCTTTGGCCTTTGCTGTCTTCAAGAAGTTTGTTTCTTTGGCTTTAAAAAGAGTAGAGGAGCTAGAGCAACCCGACATAGTTGTTTTTTTTTGCTTTGTATTTGTTCTTTTCTCTTCCTATTGTAAGTGTGTGAGCTTGGGTTATTTGGGTCTTTGGAAAATTGAGTGATAAACACTATTGTATGTTCTCATTGATTATAGTAGAATACTCCATCGTCTCCAAATTGGATGTAGGCATTTGCCGAACCAGTATAAATCTTGGTGTTCTTGCTGGTATTGTTCCATCTGTTATTTTGTTTCACTCTCACTTGGTTGTAGCTTCTGCACAACAATTGGTATCAGAGCCCAGTTGTTCCGACTTAGGTAGTGGGAGTGAAGATGGCTAGAGGTGAAGATGAATCTGTAAAGGGGAAGGAGTCGACATCGTCTTCGTCTACCTCCAATAGACACCAAATTGCTACTACAAGGTTGGAGGTTGATAAATTCAATGGCTCTAATAATTTTGGTATGTGGCAATGCGAGGTTATGGATGTGTTGTATCAACAAGAGTTGGATATAGTTCTGGAAGATAAACCAGAAGGTATTGAGGACAAGCAGTGGACTCGAATTAATCTTCATGCTTGTGTTGCTATTCGATCATTCTTTGATAAGGAGTTGAGATACCCTTATATGAAGGAAACTTCTGCTAAGGAGTTATGGACAAAATTGGAGGAAAAGCATATGACCAAGAGTGCAGAAAATCGACTCTTCTTAAAGAAACGACTCTTCCGTTTTCAATACAGTCCAAGTATTTCTATGCATGAACACCTCAATGATTATAATAAAATACTTGCTGATTTAGCAAACCTTGATGTGAAAATTTCTGACTAGGACAAGGCACTATGTTTGTTAAATTCATTGCTTGATGATTATGATCATTTGACAACTACTCTGTTGTATGAAAAATCCGAGGTGAAACTTGATGAGGTGGCTACGGCATTGGTGAATCATGAGTGTCGAAAGAAGGATCTAAAGACTCACAATTCACAAATCGAGGCACTGGTTGCAAAGGGTCGAACAGAGGGAAGAAGATTTGGGAAGCAGGGAAAATCTCGTTCAAAGTCACGAGGAAAGTTTCCTGCTAAAGATGAATGTGCTTTTTGTCGCCAAAAGGGTCATTGGAAGAAAGACTGTCCCAAATTGAAGAACAAAGCGAAGGAGAAAGCGGGTTCTGAAGCAAATATTACAAAATCTAGAGAAGATGATTTCGAGTTTGCTTTGTCTAGTTCATCTTCTGATGGTCACTCCAAGGAGTAGATTTTGGATTCAGGTTGCACCTATCATATATGTCCCATTTGAGAATGGTTTTCTAGTTTCGAGAAACTGGATGGTGGAGTTGTTTTGATGGGTAATAATAATGCCTGCAAAGCACAAGGGATAGGCAAAATCTATTTAAAAATGCATGATGGAACAGTTAGAGAATTAAGTAATGTTCGGTATATACCAGATATGAAGAAAAACCTTATCTCTCTGGGAGCTTTAGAATCCAAGGGTCTTAAGATCACCATGGAAGGTGGAGTTCTTAAAGCTGTGTACGGGGCAATGGTGGTAATGAAAGGTACAAGACGAAATAACTTGTATTTCTTGCAGGGGAGTACAATTATTGGTGGAGCAGCTGTCACCGAAGCTGCTGATAGCACAGACACCACGACATTATGGCATATGCGTCTTGGGCATGTTGGTGAAAAAGCGTTGCAAGGATTGGTAAAGCAAGGCTTATTGAAAGGTGCAAAGGCATGCAAATTGGAATTCTGTGAGCATTGTGTGTTAGGTAAACAAACTAGAGTAAAATTTGGCACTGCTGTTCACAACACTAAAGGCATTCTTGATTATGTGCACACTGATGTTTGGGGACCTTCCAAGAATACATCTTGGGGAGGTAGCCATTATTTTGTTTCCTTTGTTGATGACTTCTCTAGAAGAATATGGGTGTTCACCATGAAGCGTAAAGATGAAGTTATGGAGAAATTCCTGAAGTGGAAAAAGATTATTGAAACGCAAAGTGGTCGAAAGATCAAGACTCTCATATCAGACAATAGGGGTGTATATAAGTCTGATCCTGTCTTGAAAGTTTGTCAAGATGAGGGTACCATGAGGGAGTGGGAGACGACTATTAGAAGTTCTACTTGGAGGGTTTGAGCCAAGGTGGAGATTGTTGATTATTGGCTCAAACCAGCAATTATTTTTGCTACATTTATGTTAGTTGTTAGTTGGCAGCTGAGACATGTGGGAGACAACACAATAGTGGAAGCATTTATGTGTCTGTTGGCATCTAAAAGGTCTTTGGCCTTTGCTGTCTTTGAGAAGTTTGTTTCTTTGGCTTTAAAAAGAGTAAAGGAGCTAGAGCAACTCGACAGAGTTGTTTTTTTTTTGCTTTGTATTTGTTCTTTTCTCTTCCTGTTGTAAGTGTGTGAGCTTGGGTTATTTGGGTCTTTGAAAAATTGAGTGATAAACACTATTGTATGTTCTCATTGATTATAGTAGAATACTCCATCGTCTCCAAACTGGATGTAGGCATTTGCCGAACCAGTATAAATCTTGGTGTTCTTGCTGGTATTGTTCCATCTGTTATTTTGTATCACTCTCACTTGGTTGTAGCTTCTGCACAACAGAAGTAATATTGCCGAATGATAAGAAAAGCTGAGAAGGTAAAACAAGAAGATTCAAGTGAAAATGTTGCTAGCATTCCCCCAAACAATTAGGCCCGGGTATCTCGCTCTCTTGAAAGAGATTGAAGCCTAATGCGGTTTGACAAAGTCCGCAAACCGGTGCAGCAGTATATCTTTCGACTTGTCCCCTCTAAGATACAACAACCCAACTAAAATGTTGTATGACTCAAATCTATCTGCATAAAAGGAAAAGTGCAAAGCTCCCCCGCAAGAACACCGTGCTTTGGTCAGTAAGGAAACACAAGGAAAAAGGGATGAGAATAGGCTCTAGAACTAGAATCATCCCTTAGCTAATAGAGTAATTAACACTAAAGATGAAAAGTTCGGAAACTTTCAAAGTAATTAATTGTATGAGAAGGTTGAGTCTGTCTCTGGCCTGCCTTATAGGGCACCCCCTAGTTTCCACGGTTAGGAAGTAAGTAACAAATAGTATGGGGGCCATGCGTATTGGTTTGATGAGAAATAGAAGTTTGGGCTATTGAATTGATGACTTTTGCTAAGAAGATGCCTGGAATTTAAGAGGAAGCGTGGCTGAACGCTAGCCATTTCTTCTAATTTTGACCGAAAACAAATGCTCTGCCTTTTTCCTTCTCTTTTATTATTCTCATTTCTTTAAGACAAATAGTTCAGGCATTGCTTTGTTTGTTTTTCCAATTAAAGCATGGAAAGTAGCTTTATATCTTTCCCTTCTCCAACGCCTCAATGGAAATATGACATCTTCCTTAATTTTATTATATAATCACTCAAATTTATATTTTAAGATTACATAATAATCGTAACATTGTAATTAATCGAACAAAATGACGCCAGTTTACTATAACAAGGTTAGCATTTACGTTGTGGACGTCATATTTCACTATAAAGATAAGATATTATACTTAACCGTGATTGCATTACACTACTAACGTTCAAATTAAATAATACTGATACTTTTTTTTCTTAAAGGGTACCGTATACTACACCATCCAATTTGATCCTCTCTTTGAATTATTAAAAATCAAAGTCAGAATTTTTTTTTTTTCATTCTCCTCCGGTCGAAGAGAGAGGAAAAATTTTGGGACCATGGAGAAAAGGAAGAGAGAAGTTGTTGGGCTGATAGTGATTGAATTATTGCATTGCTTTTAGAGATCTAGTGGGGCAAGAGAGAGATTGAATTATTGCGTTGCTTTTAGAGATTGGATGGGATGTTAATGGTCATATTGAGTGTTAAAGACCCCTTTTGAATTTTCCAGCACGACCCCAAAAACCGACGCTTTTGAATTTTCTGATAATTATAAGATTTTAAAAGGAAGATGAACTCTTCCTGGAGCTTGACCCGCTAGATGAACTCTTCATCGTCTTTAGGTCTTTTAAGCACAAGTTCAGTGTATGGTTCATCTCCTAAGGCATGCATCATCCGTTTCCTCATCAGGTTAAGCTTCAATTAATTGTCAGGAAACCAGGTTAAGCTTCATCTAATTATATGATCTTTAATGGCTAGAGCATGGCCTAACCTAGTTTTTTTTTTTGGTTTCTTTGTCACTGACATTTCTCCATACATATGTTGCTCTTTCGTTTCTAAATTAGTTACTGAATCTTTTTTTTTTTCTCTCTAATTTTAGGCACCTAATTAACATTACCATGGATTTCTCTTCAAATCACATGAATGCTTTTGGTCTCCAACTTACTGCTATATATACTGTCTTCGAGAATTAATATACCACCCCGTGATCTGGATTACATATATTCTTTCTAGTTTAGAAGAATGGCAATAACCAAATAATTAAGTAACATGTATAAATGTGAGCGACTTCACATAGTACAATTATATGTACAACACTTTTTACAGTAATGAAAATCAAGTTGGCTCAAAAGGAAATCATTCATCTTTGTTGTTTTTTTTATGCAGAAGGGGAAAATTGGATCAACCGTTCCAACTCATAGACTTCAAATAATGATAAAGAGATTTTGGGGTTGAAAAATTGTCAAAAGAAGCTTAAGATAGATTCCTGTCAGGATGAGCACGGAAATAACTTCTACATCTTTCCCTTTTTCAACTCATCAATGGAAATATGATGTATTTCTGAGTTTTAGAGGTGATGACACCCGAAAGGGTTTTACGGACCACTTATACAGTGCATTGGAACGTCACGGAATACTAACTTTCAAGGATGATCCCGAACTTCAAAAAGGGAAAGCTATTTCTCCAGAACTTTTTAGTGCAATTCAAGATTCGAGGTTTGCACTCATTGTTCTCTCAAAAAATTATGCGTCGTCAACATGGTGTTTAAATGAACTTTTAAAGATTCTTGAATGCATGGAAGCAAGGGAAACAGTGCTACCAATTTTTTACGAAGTTGATCCGTCTGATGTACAAAAGCAGAAAGGAAGTTTTGCAGAAGCCTTCACTAAGCATGAAGAAAATCTTAAGAATGATGTAATGAAGGTGCAAAGGTGGAGAGATGCTTTAACGAAAGTGGCAAATTTCTCTGGATGGGATTCGAAGGACTGGTATACATCACTTGTTTTCTTTTTACCATATATACATGTATTGTGACTTCAATGTTTAAGAAATGCATATAGTGAACTACAGTAGGCTAACTAGTTAGTTATCTATTACGACATTCCCTAATATTTTAATTCCTCATAAAAGACAAACACAATGTTTTCA
Organism: Gillenia trifoliata; assembly: GCA_018257905.1. Classification (NCBI taxonomy): domain Eukaryota; kingdom Viridiplantae; phylum Streptophyta; class Magnoliopsida; order Rosales; family Rosaceae; genus Gillenia; species Gillenia trifoliata. The sequence goes on from CM031087.1 coordinate 16,859,143, forward strand.
AACAAAAATTCACTCAAATCGAATATCGTTTAGCAATCTAACTATGAAAAAGCACAATGTTTTCAAGCTAAATAATATACATGCGAACTACATGATTAACATATCTAATCTATTCTTTGGAATAGGTACGAATCACAGCTCATAAAAGATATTGTTGAAGTGGTATGGAAAAAATTGCGCCCTACACTATCAAGTCATGTGGAGGATCTAGTTGGAATGGATTCAAGATTGAAACCAATCAATTTGTTTTTAAATGGAAGGGTGGATGATGTTTGTTTTATTGGCATATGGGGGATGGGTGGGATTGGCAAGACCACAATTGCTAGGGTTATTTATGAGAGAATCTCTCATGAATTTGAGTTCAATATCTTTCTTGACAGTGTTAGGGATAATGTTGCAAAAATTGGTATACCTCATCTACAAAAGCAACTTCTTTCTAAGATTGGTATGGAAATTGATTACATATGGAGCGTTAGTGAAGGAGTCAAAATGATAAAGAGGTTTCTAAGCCACAAAAAGGTTCTCCTAATTCTTGATGATGTGAATCATTTGGACCAATTAGAATATTTAGCTGGAAACCGAGGGTGGTTTGGTTCCGGAAGTGTAGTTCTAATTACAACTAGAGATGAACATTTGTTAATCACACATGGAGTGGACAGAACATTTGAGGTCCAGGGACTAAGTGACGATGAAGCTCTTCAGCTTTTTAGTTGGAAAGCCTTTAAGAGAGATTATCCTGAACAAAGTTATGTAGGTTTGTGTAATCGTGTTGTGAATTATGCCAAGGGTCTTCCGTTAGCAGTTAAAGTCTTGGGGTCTTTTTTGCGTGGAAGAAATCTAAGTGCATGGAAAAGTGCGTTGGATAAACTAAGAGAAGTTTGTAATTCAGATGTTTTGGAGACTCTTAAGATAAGTTATGATGGTCTAGAGGACGATGAGCAGAGAATTTTTCTAGACATTGCATGTTTCTTTAACTTGAAGGACAAAAATCAAGTAAGAGAAACACTGGACGCATGCGGGTTTTATGCAGAAATTGGATTGGCTGTACTTGTTGAGAAATCTCTCTTAATTATTTCAGATGGCATTCTGTCGATGCATGATTTACTCCAAGAAATGGGTCGAGAAATTGTCCGGCGAGAGTCTCCTAATGATCCGGGAAGGCGTAGCAGGTTGTGGCGTAGAGAAGACATCGATCAAGTCCTGCGAAAAAATACAGTATGAGTTCCATATGAGTACAAGATTGAATTTAATTGCTATTTGCTCGGGTATATAACATGTTGCTCTACTGATTAACGCTTTGTTTATGCTGTGAGTTTAACTATTGTTTATTCTTGCTTGATGATTAGGGACAAGAAACAGTAGAAGGTATAATGGTTCACCCGTTTGAGCTAGAATTGGTGACCGCCAATGCTAGATCCTTTTTAATGATGAACAAATTAAGATACCTCAAGCTAAATAATGTGGTGCTCTCTAACGGGCTTGATTATCTTCCCAACAGTTTACGGATTCTTGAATGGCCCCAATTTCCATTAAAATCTTTGCCATCATCTTTCAATCCAGAGGACTTATTAGAACTTAATATGCATCACAGTCGCTTTAAACAAATAAAGGTACCTTTTCGCTTCTTGAACTTTTATTTTCCTGAAAGGTTCTTGATTCATAGAAGCTAATTTTTCTATGCTTTTGCTTGACAGCCTATAAACAGTTTGAAAATGATTGATCTCAGTCACTCACTGAGTATTGTCAAGACCCCGGACTTCAGAGGTATTCCGTTTCTTGAGCGTCTGATTCTTGAAGGGTGTATACAATTGTATGAGGTTGACTCATCTGCTGGGATGCTTGGAAGACTTACATTGATGAACTTGAAAGATTGCAAAAACCTTGTCCGTCTTCCAAAGAGTGTGTGTGGCATGAAATCTCTCAAGATTCTTAATGTTTGTGGTTGCTCAAAGCTTGAGAAATTGCCAGAAGACTTGGGACATATTGAGGGTTTGGAGGAGCTTGATGTGAGTGGAACTGCAATAAGAGAACCACCTCCCTCCGTTGGTCGTTTCAAAAATCTTAAAGTATTATCTTTCCGTGGATGTAAAGTCCCGTCATCTAAGCCATGGAATATTATGCTCTTCCCTTTCTGGCCGCAGCAATTACTAAGAGTAAGTCCAAATCCCACAGCTTTGTGGTTGCCTTCGTTATTGGGTTTGCATTCTTTAACAGAACTAGATCTAAGTCACTGCAATCTTTTGGAAGGAGATATTCCCAATGATCTAGGCTGCATGTCTTCATTAAAATTTTTATATCTAAGTGGAAATCCATTTGTTAGCCTACCCAAGAGCGTTGGCCAACTTTCACAACTTGAATCTCTTGCCGTGGGGAACTGCCACAAGCTTCAAGCATTGCCAGACCTTCCATCCAGTATGTCTTCCGTCGAAGCTTACAACTGTAGTTCACTGGAAACATCTTCTGTAGACTTGGTTAAACTTCTCACTAAATTTACTGGATCGCAATGTGATTTTGTTGTTCCCGGGAATGAAATCCCCGAGTGGTTCAATAATAAAAGTGTGGGAGATTCAGTAAGCGTAGAGCTGCATCCAGGTTGGTTTACTGACAAGTGGATGGGATTTGCGTTGTGTGCTGCCTTTGGACAGCCGAATCCTGATTTTATTCTTTGCGAATTGAGTGTCAACGGAAAACGGTTGGAAGAGAAGGTTTTTTTGAGCTGTTGGCTGGGATCAATTCAAGCAGCTGGGAAATCTGGCCACCTTTGGTTATGTTTTCTTTCACGCCATAAACACTTTGTCAATGAATGGCAGAATATCTACACTCGACTTGAATTTTCATTTCCATCCCTCCGGAAAAGAGTGGAAGTGGAGAAGTGTGCAGTCCGTTTAGTATATGAGGAAGATGTGGAGGTGGTTCTTATGCAAACATTTTCGAGTCAAAGCAACGTTTGCATTTGTGAAGAGTTCTTGGACTTCCCTGATGGAAACTCAGAGAAAGCAGCAGCTGTATCAGTATCAGAATCAGATGAGATTGCAAAGCAAAACCTTAAACACTTTGATGATGGAGCTGGACCTAGTCGAACACAAAGTCGAAGTGGTTGTATTGACGACGAAGAACCTCATCCAAAAAGATCACAACAACACTAGTTAAGTTCAACCAGCACCATATCGTAAATGATTTTATATGCCTTTAAACATTAGTATATGGAAGCAAACTGAAGAAGAAAGAAGATCTATTACTAGCGATTTCAATTCATGGAAGCAAAATAATAATCTGAAAAACTTAGAAACCCTAAAGTTTCTTCATACCTGTAGGTTGTGATGTTTGCAGAAGAACGAAGAGGGGAGAGAGATGAGAGCGACGAGAGTGAATGTGAGTAACGAGAGCCCAGCGAGAGAATGGGTTGTTTATACTGTTAAAAAATGGAGATCCACATTTTTTTATGCGGGCCTTTTATCAAATGAGTCCATTACATTTTTTTAAATGTAGCCTTTTTTTATTCTCTCGTACTTATATTATTATGGTTGCAAATAAGTAACACTTTAAAATGCCATCATACAACAGTTAGTTAAAAATTGTTGTAGAGAAAAACATAACAACTGTTTTTAATAGAACCGTTGTTAAGCTTGTGTTATCTTTTTATAATTTTCTAGTAACTATTTGTTTTTATACTGTCGATGACTAAACAATTTTATATTTTATTTATTTTGATAAAAATGATTTTTATCGAATTATTTATAAGTGAACGATTCTGATTATAATCACGAAATTTTATAAATTAACAACAAAACATCTTGAGAAAGAACTTGATGAGCCAACTTAATTCCTCTTTCTAATGTTCAACATCTTTTGTATATTGTGTCCACATGTTACACGTTTGTAACTAACAGTACATTTTACAGTTCATATTTTTATTATTCGTTCTTTAATTATTGCCTTACTTTTATGTCACGTCAATGTCGAAAGCAAGGACGAAATACCTATGATCTATTTGACTTGCATTTTGTCCAGAAGGGTAGAATTAAAACTGACAGCGCCAACTTTTAAAAGAAAAAGGAAAAATGAAAATGTAATAAGTGGATCCAAGTTTCTAATGTTACAGTAAAATCTTCCAAATAGTAATCTGTTATAAAAAAAAACTTCGGTCCTAATTAGGGGTAATTATATATATAAATAAAAATTTAAAAAAATTTTATTCGAATCCGAGATTATTTAGTCATCTAAAATGTATCAAATAAATAAACAGTTTATCATGATTATGTTACTCGGTAGTCACACAGTCGATTTGTTCCATGCATTTGGATGCATAAAAAATCTCTAATTCGAATGATATTTTGTAGAGATAATTTTCAAATGAAGGTTAAAAAATTAAACCGTTCCGATTTAAATTTATATGGTTAAGTTACGTTATTCGCCCAAATAATATTCTATATTAGCCAAAATTTCTATTAGGCTTTCATGCACAAAATACTTTAGAGTCAATTGTTAAAAATACACTACTAAGTGTGGTTATGTTTGGTGGACTACGGACATTGGGACATGATCCCTTTGTTCCAGAAGCTCCAGTGCACCATCTGACTTACGAAAAGTTTATGCAACCCAAGGGTTGTGGGTTATAACATTCAAACCCAGGCTCCGGCTGGAAGGGCAGTACGAAAATCATCCAAAGTAGTGTCTCTGAACTTCGCCCTTAGAGTACGATTACTTCTATCCTGGATCTGCATACTAAGTCGAGTATGTTCTGCAACGGCTTTTATGTCTAAGACGTCAGCAGGTCTGAATAAAGCATCTGGACTGGGAAATCCTCAAGAGGAAATTTTATTCCGACAAAGCTCTGATTCCCGGAAGTATCTTAGACAAGTCAGCTAAGTAGTCCGATCAGAAATGGTCAAGTTCGACGCATTACGGGTTCCGAAAAAAGGATTCATAAAGTGTTTCGGATCTCGCGTGCAAGGGACCTTGTCACTAATGAATTATTCGTTTAGAGTTCACTAGTGACAGACCTACAATTAAGATTAGGAAGGAAGCCCCTTTTTGGTTGCTCATTGCACTCATTAAAATCCTTTGGGGCAAGGCGAAAAGAACGAACGAAATCAAAGTCAAATAAACTTCAAGATTAATTTCTGCAGAGTACTAGACTTACTCATTCAGCCAATAAGGCAATTTCAACATGTCGGACTGACATTAGTATTTGGAGGCCATTCCAGATAATGATTTACACTTCTCATTCTTAATCTAATCAATGTATTTATACAAGTCTCTAAGCAGGAGATTTTTCATGGGTCGTCAACTTGGTGTCGGAGTATGGTGGTATTCCGACTATCGCAATGAAAATCTTCATAAACACTAAGTTTCGAAGTTAACATCTTATCTAAGGCGGAACATAACCATACTCTATATACTTTCAGTGTTTGGCTTTGATACTTGTAATTTCGGAGTGCGCTTACTCTGTAATAATTGTTGGATTGCACTACATTCCATGATTTCAAAGCAAAGGGTGAAAAGTTCTAAGTGTTTTTACTCTAATAGGCATAATGACTTGAGTAAAGCAGACTTATCAAGATATATGCAAAGTGAAAAAAAACATTATTGCATAAATAAGCCACAAGCCCCATGACAAGGCAAAATGAGATACAAAGAGTTGAGAGAGACAAACCCTCATCCCTAGTCAAAATTTTTGAGATGAAATTTAAGCTAAATCTTTTTGTTGAACTCCGGATATATTTGAAGAAAGTCAAATGCCCTACTTGCTTGTTGATCTTGATGCCAAGAGCATGACGTGAACGACGGGGAATTGAAAATCCAAGCAGGAGTATGTGGATACCATCGTTAGCTTCTATCTGGATTTCACAACCATTTACTAGATTCTGACGAAGTTTGAAGAAAGAATCACAGTCTTTTCTACGGTGAATTCTAATCATTGGAGGTCTGAGGAAAATATTACGGATAGCTGCTGGAGTAAGCCAGGTGTTTGAAGGAATCATTTTCTTGCTGTGAATAAAAGCTAGAATTTGTAGAATTTCAAAGATAAGTTTTTTTAGTAAATTGACAAGAGGTTAGAGTATTTATAGGCTAAATGGAAATAAATGTCATCATGAGGATTGGAGCGGTGTGTCTCGAGATTGGCAATCTCAATGACAAAATCCTCTTTCATCATTATTGTTGCAATAACACAAAACTCAAGGCCACGCGTCTGAATATGAAATATCTCAACTTACTTGCAACGATAATAGGCCCGGATCAACATGTGTCAAAAGAAATAAAACAGTTGGTATTCTAATTTACTCCAAGAGGCATGGTCTTTGGATAATTATCCGTCCTTAATGGGAATGCCCTTTTAGAAGCATAGAGAGGGACATTTGTGGGACCATGAATTTTCCAGGGTCGGAGTAAGGTGGATCGGAATACGTATACTTCTGAAGTCTAGTCATAGACTCAACAGCTCCGCCATCCAAAGTAAGCTGCTCAAATGGATCAACTATGCCACCACATTTGTTGTACTTTGAAAAGATAGGCAAAGTTTTCCAACTTCGCTGAGATCGACCATGCTTGTTCCGAAAGACACGGAAACCAGATCCAACTGAGGATGTGATCTATTTTCTATACTCTTAGAGATTCCTATAATCTAGGGATTGGCGCGTGCCACAAATAATCACACTCCTAAAAGGAAACAATATTTATTGCTAAATATTCTCTGAAATTCTCTCGGTTTAATACGGATTCTATACCCTAAAAGGTTTCTCTTTCGACTACTATAAATACCCACATCTAGGGCATATATCTGGTAAAACAACTAACACAACCTACGCATACTTAGTTCTTTACATATTCTCTGGTCCACTGCTTGAGTCTTAATATTATGCGCTTGCTTCCGCTGTTGAAATCTTATGTAGAAGAATATAATGAATTAAGGTATTTCTTTGTTTCATTGAAGATACTGTTTGTCTTCAAATTATGAGTTTGATGTGTAAAAGGATTTTGTTCTTTTGATTAGTGCCATATTCAATCAAACTAATAGTCTAACATCTTTACATTAGAATATGCATACAATTGTTATTGTGAATCTCTTTATATGCAAATCATATCTGTTTAAAAATTTGAATATTGTTACTGATATGATTGATTTATTGACTGTTTTTATTGCAACTTGGAACTGAATGTTGGAACTGGAATCATGCGAGATATGATTTTGAGACTATCTTGAATACATGATTGAAATTTTTGATCACTGTTGAGTTGTTTAATCTATGTATTCTTTTTGAAAATTGATGAAAAGACTATATATGCGACTAAATTGAAATCAGGAACTTATAGTTCTTTCCTGTGATTTCATTGCTGCCATGTCTACAGTTTTGCTAGAGACTCTCAACCTTACTAGTGTTCTAATTCTCACTGGAGGAAGCAACTACAAGAAGTGGAGACCTGAAATAGGGTAGTTGTTGACTTTAAATGAATTTGACATTGCACTTGACATGCCTCAACTATCACAATTGACTGACAAGAGCACCAAAGCTGAGAAGGCTGAGCATGAGAGGTGGATGAGAGCCAACAAAGTTGCCTTATCCATTCTTGAAAGTGGGATGATAGATGCTGTGAGAGGAGGAATAAAGAAGCAAGATCTTGCAGTGGACTATCTTAAAGTTATTGAGAACAAGTTCAAGAAATTTGAGAAGGCTGAGGTTAGTCAATATATGTCGATATTGACAACCTACAAGATTGAAGGCAGTGGTTGTATAAGGGACCATATCATGAAGATGATAGATGCTGCAGAGAAACTCAATTCCATGGAGGTTAATATTGGAGAAAAGCAACTGGTTTTCATGATATTGTAGGCACTTCCATCAAAGTATAGCCAATTGAAAGTGTCCTACAATATTCAAGATAAGACCTGGACTATGGATGAGTTGATTGCTCAATGTGTGCAAGAAAAGACTCGTCAAAAGCAAGAGAATGGCAAGGAAGTTGAAATTGTGAACTTTGTGCAAGCTGAAAATAAAGAGACTATTGCTGCTTCTGGTAAGGCTTCTAAAGTTTTAAAGAATGCCGTCAAGTTTGGTAAATCGGCTAAAAATACTAAACCCTCTAGATCTAACAGTCTTAATCTTAAAACTAAAGATCTTATAAAGCGTAAGTGTTTCCATTGCAAAACCAAAGGTCACTATAGGAAAGATTGTGAAAGATTTAAGGATTGGCTGAGGAGTAAGGGTAAAACTGAAGTCTATGTTTGTGTGGAGTCTAATCTGATTGAAATCCCTGCTAATTCCTATGGTTTGATACTGGATCTTCAGTTCATACAACAAACTCATTGCATGGTTTTGAAAAACAAAAACAAACAAGTAAAAACTCTTATAATGTTTTTGTAGGGGAAGAGACAAAGGTTGTTGTTGAGGCTGTTGGGATTGTAAAACTAAAATTGAATTTTGGTTTTATTTTGCAGTTAAATGATGTTTTTTTTATGTCCTAGTCATGAGAAGAAACTTACTTTCTGCATCAAAATTGGTTAAACAAGGTTTTGCTTTTCTTGTTGACAATGATTGCATAAGATTTTTTTTAAAAGAACAAAATGGATTTATTATTGGGAACAACTCTTTTGCATGACGATTTATGGAAAATAGAACAACTCTTTTGCATGAAGATTTACGGACCGACTCCGTCGTAGCACGATATTGTACGCTTTGGGCCACAACCTCACAGTTTTGTTTTTGGGAACTCACGAGCAACTTCCCATTGGGTCACCCATCTTGGGATTGCTCTAGCCCAAACTATCCGAAGCCAGTGAGCTCCTAAAAGGCCTCGTGTTAAATGGAGGTGGGCATGTACATATAAGGCACATCACCCCCTCTCTGTTGGTCGATGTGGGATGTCACGATCCACCCCACATAAGGAGAACCTGGCATCCTTGTCGGCACATCCGTACCCAACGGCAGAGTGGCTCTGATACCATTCTATCACATCCCGGACTGACTCCGTCGTAGCATGATATTGTCTGCTTTGGGCCACGCCCTCACGGTTTTATTTCTGAGAACTCACGAGCAACTTCCCAGTGGGTCACCCATCCTCAGATTGCTCTAGCCCAAACTCGCTTAACTTCGGAGTTCTGATGGAATCCGAAGCCAGTGAGCTCCCAAAAGGCCTCGTGCTAATTGGAGGTGGGCATGTACATATAAGACACATTACCCCCTCTCAGTTGGTTGATGTGGAATGTCACATTCATATTTGGGGTTGCAAGTCTGAAGGTCGATTCTACAATCCAAATGAGAGGAAATTAGATGCTAGAACAACCACATGTTATTTTGTTGGATATTCAGAAAAATCCAAAGGCTTCTAGTTTTATTCTCGACAAGCTCATTCGAGGATTCAAGAGACTCACAATGTTGTTTTTATTAAAGAGTAAGATGTTGCAGACCTGGTGGTTGATAATTTTGTTTTTAAAGAGTTAGATGAAACTGATGTTACTTATCCAACAAGCAACTACTGGCAGATTCCAATTTTTCCTCAAATTTCAACACCAGTTGAAGACGAAGACTTTTTAATGGCAACAAAAAACTTACAACAAGATGTGGATGATCATATTGAGCCAATGAATGAAAAAATTCAGCAACAAGATCATCATATTGAGCAGCAACCTCTGCGAAAGTCTAGAAGAATTAGAAAACCTGAAATTTCCAGTGATTATGTGTATCTTCAAGAAAGTGAATATAATCTGGGAGATATAGATGATCCATTGACATATCCTCAAGCAATGGCTAGTCCTCAAGTTGTTTTATGACTGAAAGCTATAGAGAAAGAGTTGGATTCCATGTCTAAAAATAATGTTTGGACATTGGTGGAATTCAATTCTCAAATTAAACCCATAGGTTACAAGTCGTTTATAAAACCAAAATAGAAGCTCAAGGAAGGATAGAAATATACAAAGTTAGATTGGTAGCAAAAGGATTTACACAAATGGAAGGAATCGATTACAATGATACTTTCTCTCCGGTTTCTTCAAAGGACTCCACGAGGGTTATTATGACTTTGACATCTCACCTTGATTTGGAAATGCACCAAATGAATGTCAAAACTATTTTTCTAAATAGTGAATTAGAATAGGACGTTTACATGAGCAACCAACTAGATTTGTTGAAAGGGGAAAGATAACATGGTGTGAAAACTTAATAAGTCAATTTATGGACTTAAACAAGCTTCAAGGCAATGATATCTCAAGTTTGATAGAATGGTTACAACACATGGATTCACTAAAAACAAGTTGGATGAATGCATTAATTTCAAGTTCAAGGGTTCGAAGTTCATATTTCTGGTGCTTTATGTGGATGACATTCTAATAGCAAGTTCAAATCCGCTTTTACAAGAGACTACAGCTATGCTCGATTCAAATTTTGAGATGAAAGATTTGGGAAAAGCACACTATGTCATGAGAATTGAGATCTCAAGAGATAAAAACAAAAGGCTTCTGGGACTTTCACAAAAAGGATATATAGAGAGAGTGTTGGCAAGATTCAACATGGAAAATTGTAACTATGTCGATGTCCCTGTCAACAAGAGTGATAAGTTTTCTTGAGAACAATGTCCTAAGACTGAACTGGAACCAAAGAAGATGAAGTAAAAGCTATATGCTTCATTGATAAGAAGTTTGGTGTATCGAAAACATCTGTACAAGACCTGATCTTGTATTTCTCGTAGGATTATTGAGAAGGTTTTAATCAAATCCAAGTGAAGCTCATTTGGTGGCTGCAAAGAAAGTATTGAAGTATTTGCAAAGGACAAAAGACTTTCTGTTGGTGTATGACAGAAAAGATGCTTTGCAAGTTGTTGGTTACGCTGATTCAGATTTGGCAAGTGACTTAGATGAAAGGAAATCGACTGGAGGCTATATTTTTATGTTTAATGGAGGTGCAATTTCTTGGAAGAGTGCCAAGCAAACTATTGTGTCTATCTCCACTATGGAAGTTGAATTCGTAGCTTGCTTTGAGGGAATGAAACAGGCAGTGTGGCTTAAAAATTTCATTAGTGAATTGAAGATTGTGGATTCTATTCAAAGACCATTCAAGAAGTTCTGTGACAATAATTCAACAGTGTTTTTTCTCAAAGAACAATAGAATGACATCGGCTTCAAGATTGATAGATGTGAAGTTCCTTAAAGTTCGAGAGAAGGTGAAAGAGAGTGTCATTGAGGTAGAGCATTTGGCTACAGACTTAATGATTGCTGATCCTTTGACTAAAGCTTTGCCTAATGGAGTTTTCAAAGCACATGTTGCTTGAATGGGTGTGCTAGAGGCTTTTGAAAAGTGGGATTAGTTGTAGTTGCAGTAATAATTGTTGATGTTGCTGGAAGATTGTCGTGGAATGCTTTTCAGAAGTTAGCTGGAAGATTGCTGCAGAATGCTTTTGGGAGCTAAGTTATCTAGTTTATCTTGTTAGTTAGCTTTATTTTTGGTTTTTCAATTAAGTTTTGTCTTTTCATTTTGTTAGTTCAGCCATTTTAGATAATCTGTGATTTGTTGTTCAAGAAGACAGTTTTATAATTCAATGAATGCTTTTGAGTCAATTTTGATTTCAATAAAGTTGTTGGATAATTTTGAGTTATTCATATTGTTGGAATGACTGTGGATTAACAGACTTGTTGTTAATTTGATTCTTGATATTTTTTATATCAATATGGCCTAGATGAGTGGGAGTGGACATCTTGGCTTACTTATAAGTTGAAATACATTGCTATAGATATAAATTGGACATATGTGATTTATAGATTGATTTTGCACTTTGATTTGCTACAACGATTATAAGTTCTATGTTTTGAGACATGTATGTTGATTGTATTTGTGTGAAAGAACTCTTAGTGAGAGACTTATGTGATCGCATTCATAATAATTTGACTAGTTGGGTTTTGAGTATGAATCATACTCAAGTGGGAGAATGTTAAAGTGTGAGTATGATTCTGAATGCTAGTGACCAATTGTAGTGTTTCAAATTGGTATGGAAAAGTCTAATTAAAAGAGTTGGAGTTGTCCTAATCAAATTGGGATTGAAACTCAAAATTGTTGTCGACTTAATACTCATGGTTGTATAAAGATTCTGTTTTGGTTTCCTAGTAGGATTATAATAGGATAATCATAAGGATTGTTGCATTAGAAATAGAGGCCACTGCTCTGACAAATATTACGCTTAATAGTTGAACCAAAGACCTATTGTTTGGTTAAGCATTGTGAATTTGCAAGAGAGGAGAAGGTGATCTTTTTGGAGGTCTGTCATGGCTTCTTCTTTGATCACATCTACAGGTATGTCTTCTACATTCATATCTATTTAAGTTCTAGTTTGATTCATGTATGAAATTGTGGTTTAATTGCTTGGTCAATTCGATTTTGTTTGGTTAAGTTCTATCTGAGTGTTTGTGTTATTAAGATTGGTCTTATAAAAAATTTATTATAGTAGGGGGAAGGAATTATTGAAGACTGAAGAGTAAATGTCAAGGAGTAATTTCAATTATAAAGAAAAAGCCTTCAAAGCTGCAAGTACATGCAGATGTTTTAGTAAAGACAATGTACTGTTCTCAATAGGAATTAAGGTACAATCGATGGCTAAGCATGACTACCAATTTCATTTTCCAGAAAAGCGCTTTTTTTTTTTTTCTTTCTAAACTGCTCTTTTTAGACTTGATTAATTGTTACGTTACTACACATGCACTTGCAAATCTACAAATTGTGTGGTTATGGCTGATTTAAATGGGAAGAATGGTCCCAATGTCTTATTCCAACAACAAGATTTGCTATTGAAAAAAAGGATCCTTCACCTATCGGAAGTTTTCAAGTTCAATAATTCTTGCCGGGTGTAGTGGGTCAGTCAGACTCAGGCCTGCTTTTTATAAAAAAGAAGACAATTGTGGCAGTCAATGCCAGAGGAAATGGGTTGTGGTTGCCCCCATCCAGAAGACCCTTATACCATTTACCATTTACCATTTCAGAAGGGACCTATCCATTCTCCAATTTCCAAATATGTATGTACACTGATCCAGATAAGTTATTTTGCTTTCCATAATTCACCATATTAATTTTTATATTGTATTTATTTGGTTTTGACCATTTCAGTTTGGATTTTACAAGAATTGGTGTACAGATTTTCTGTCGATTGTATTGATTGCTTGTGTTCTCACTTGGTCATTCCCATGTTAAATTCGTGCATGGGTAGCGTATATTTTTTTCATGTGGTTCTTTCCAGTTTCCATGTACATTTCGTGGTTAGCGTTTTGGGATATTTCTTCCCGTTGTAGTTGTGCATCATTTCAAGGTGATCCTGTGGCTGAAGTTTGCATCAGATGATGATAGAGCGGTTAGAATTGCATGCTTGCCGATGAATTCGAATACCAGTTTCAAACTGCAACATCGCGGTTACTGCATAGATAAGTTTTCTACAGTTTGGTTTATCTTTTACACAAAAAACAAAGACAATACTTAGGTACTCACTAGTAAGTACTCTATATACTCACTTTAATGATTTGGTTCTATGATATTTTAACATATGTTTTATTGTTTTAAAAAATAAAACATATGCTATTTAATTTTTGGATTAAGTACCTAAAACCCCCCAACCTTTTGGTATGATTCCAAATTAGTCTCAACATTTTCAAACATTCCAAAAGAGTACCTAACGTATAGGAAATATCACTTCCATTAGGTCTCAAGTTAGGAGAATCGTTAAGTGCCTATGTGGCATTCATCGTCATATTTGTTTTTTAAATGACGTGGACAAATCTCATAGTTTCCAAACTTAAGTGGATTCCTGCCCATGAATGCTCTATTTGTTAGGCCTTCTTGGCCTTTCTTTGTATCTCTGGCGTTTTGTCTGGTTATGAAATACCCAATGCACTTGTTATACTCATATTCATTTACTGATTTGTATTCCTTGTAAATCTTGTTGTACAAACCAAATCCTATATGATCCTGTATATATATATAGTTCTTTTAAATTTCAGAGTGCTCCCAAATCTTATATGGCTTGAGATCATACAAATTCATGATAAGAACTGGTTAATAGAAAGCCCAGATTAAAAGAAACAAAAAAGAGAGAAAAAAAAAAAGAAAATTTTAGCACAAGAAAGAGCGAGGGTTTTGGTCTCGAGGTTGTTGCGAAACGTTCGGATTCGCATACTGTATTAATTGCGGCCATATTTGATTTTGCAATCTTTGTATTTTGGATTTGATTTTTTCTATAGATGAGGATAAAGAAGAAGGAGGAGGAGTTTCAGTTCACCTGCAAATTTGAGATTGGGAGAGAGGGAAAGGATGAGAGAGTGCGAGAAGGAGAAAGATGAATTTTAGAAGGTTGAGACTAATTTGACAATGAATGTCATGTCATTAAAGATTGCTTCATGGTATTTATCCACGTCATTTTAAAAAAAACTGACGATGAATGTCACGTAGGCACTTAACGGTTCTCCTAACTTGGGACCTAACGAAAGTGATATTTCCTACACGTTGGGTACTTTTTTGGAATGTTTGAAAAGATTGAGGCTAATTTGGAATCATGCCAAAATGTTAGGGGGTTTTAGGTACTTATACATGTCATCTTTTGATTGGGTCAAATAAAAAAGTGAGTATAGATGGTATTCACTAGTGAGTACACAAGTATTATCCGAAAAAAACTCCCACTTTTACACTTTTTTTTTTCTAATTAATAAAAAAATTTATATAAAATCATATTAATGAATCTTAAACCCTAACTCCTCATTGTACACGATGATTTGAATTTTAAATTACATAACTAAACAAGAATAAGAGACAAGAGTTGTTACTTTGAGCCAGCTGCCTCAGGATTTTACTTTCTCATTTTTAACAGCATTCACTTCTTTGATCTCTACTATCTTATTTTTAATCTCAGTCGCGTCTTTGATTTTTGCTGCTTGATTTTCTGTATCATTTTCTTCTTCGATTTTCTGATTAGCCTGCTCAATGATAGAATCTACCTCCTTTTCGACTTCCTCAACCTGCAAAATTTTGTAAACACCAATCACATATATATATATATACACACACATATAAACTCAACGCATCTATCATTTCTTAAGAAAGTTGCTAGTTTTATTTATTCTGAGAAGCCATGAACGGACGCCATGGTTTCATCTCACCATGACATTCTTCGTCATGACCATCCAAAGTAAAATTGAGGTAGGTTATTTTTATTTTACATTGATTTTTAAAATAAAGACTTCAAGAATTTAGGGGTGCAAATATAAGTTCCATTTTTTTCCAAAGCAAATATAATTTCCATTTAATTGCTTAAAAGTTATTGAAGATACTAAACAGGTGCGATGTGATATGTAATAGGGACAGGGTAGGAAGCAGGAAGCCGCCTTTGATTAAGAATTGGTGAACGATGACTAAACAAGTGGCTCATATTCTATTATAGTATTCCAAAGCCACGTGACAGAGACACACATACAAAAACATTGACTTGTTTCATAAAAACTAATTTACTTAAACACCTTAATTAAGCTCAGTTTTAATTCGATTAGCAGCTTAATGACATCTCCTAATTGGTCGGGGCAAGAATTAATATTTTATTCAAAGGTGAAATAAAAAAGCAAATTACAGAACACACTGATCACACATGAACACAACATATGATTGTAACAAAGTTTGACGTGAGATTTATATTACAAGTGGCTGTGTTTATGATAAACAAACACATTGCTCCGGTCAAAAAAATAAATAAATAAACACATTGCTTGTCTTAATTTTTAATTATAATTATATCCATAATATTCAAATGACATTCTTCCTCGCTGCATAATTAGTCTTCTGTTTTGTTATGCATATCATTGTTTTAAATTCTTCAGATCAACAAAATCTATATAATATACCTGACGCTGACAACCACTAAACACGGAGCTGACGAAAACACGTGACCCTCACCCGTGAAATACGAAATAAAACTATTTAATTAGTACTAAGTCCTAATTAGATAATGTTATTATATATGGCGGTTCACTTTTAAACGTGGAAATCAAGAAAATAAACAAGAGGATTAGGTATAAAGAATACCTTCTCAATGAGATCATCTGCTAGCGCAGCATCCTTGGCTGCTTCTCTTGCCACACTCTCAACAATCCTTGCTGCCCTTTGAAGTTTCCCTTCCGGAAGATGATCGGCAATGTCGTCAGCCACCTTCTCCACTTCCCCGGCCACCTTCTCTACCATTTCTGCCACATCTTCCACCGTATTCAGCACCGTTGAAAATGTCTCTGTACATAATGGGGGCGTCATATATATATGCACGGAGAATATTACATCACAATAATATTTGATCATAAATCCTTTAACTATTTTTTTTTTCGGAAAATTAATTATTGATCTAGTAATGTTTATCTCACTGTTGAAAAACAAAATTATAGAATTTTTTCTTCTTCCAGATCAAAGAAAAAAGTAATGAGGATGGTGATGATGATGATAATGACATTAAATATTTCCTTACCTTTGAATTTTAGCAATGGCCACCATTTGTTCCTCCAAAAGGGTATAACTACCGAGAAAAGCATCCCCACAAGCCATAGTTTCCTGCATATGTCATATGTATAATATGTCAACATTAATCATGCACTGATCTGATACAAAACCATAAATTAAAAGAAAAGCATGTGGGAAATTGATAGAAGTCATCCCCCTATCCATATTCTTTTAGAAATTAATATTTCAAAGAGATCAAGTGGTAGAAGATCATCGATTCGACGTACCAATTAGTACCGGAAGGATCAGAAGGAAGAGGGGTTCCTGGTTCAACACTATTGACTACCACGTTCCTGAAAATAAAGGGTCGTACTATTTATCCAAGATAATCAAATTTAACTGGAAATCCATGGAGTTGAAGATATATAGCTGGGATTAATTTACTTACATCTTTTTCTGGCTACCATTTTCGACCTTCATCATGAGGGACTGCAAGAAACTCCGATTTCCGAGAAAACGACATCTACCCTGGTGATTAGTACTGAGACAACTAGGTCTAAAAACTGAAGCCTGCAAATGTCTAGATCTACAAGGACTACTTATTGAGCTTCCGATCGACATGGCCATGGCCGAAAAATACAAGGTTTTGTTGAGATGGGGTTTTGCTGAAGACTGAGAAAACAAGGTTATAGAAAGGTAGAATGAGAATCTGCTTGTTAAAAGCACTTAAAGAGAAAGTGGCTTCTAAACTTATAGAAAGGTCGTTTTAGAAATGTTCGATTTAATGTTTAATTTGGAGACGTTTTATTGGTGGATTGGGTGTAAAGTTAATATTATATATAGACTGGTCAAAGTCAATGATCATCACAACATCTTTTTCTCGTTCGCTTCACGTTTTGTAATTTGCCTGTATTATTCTAGTTTCACATTGGTGGAACTTTCCTCGTTCATTTTCGAGACATGTGTATGTGTATAAAATAATAGTCCATTTAGGTTTGCATTTGAAGAAAAAACCTACAATAACAATCAAACCATATTAATCCAACTAAGTGCAGGGGCCCCACCTCTAAGAGTTGAAGTTTTTCTACAACGAAGAGAGAAAATTAGTTTGCAAATATTATCGGAAAATTCTTCAGTGGTATGTATCATTCAATGGTACGGCCATTGAATGACCTAGATTAATTTGCAGCGGGTCTCAAATGAATCTTAAACTATTCAACTGAATGGTACGTACCACTGAAGTTAAACCCAATATTATCAATCAATTAATAAGTTGAAAGGTATTGTACACTAGTATAACATGAATAAAAGATTAGTTGTATCCATGAGTGTGTAAATAGATCGGAAAATATTAAGGAGATCACATTTTTGTATCACATAGTACACATTTATGTACTATTTTATGTGACAAGTGATGTATATTTACCACGTTAATTAATAAATTTATCTAATTGGATATTGATTATCTTCCTCACTTCCCATGCATCGACAAAATCCATGGCGCTGATAAAATTCCGATTTCGTCAGACAACCCCGCCGTTGGACACCGCCAGTTCTAAGCTGAGTTCGGGCCAGATGATTTGGAGGATTTGGACCAGATGATGAATGATTTGATATTGGGTTGCCTTAATTTGGAGGATTTGGACCAGAAGATGAATGATTTGATATTGGGTTGCCTTAAGATTTGAACCAGATGATTTGAAGGATTTGGACCAAATGATGAATAATTTGATATGAGTGCTTAAAATTGATGGGATTTCTGGTTTGGCAATTGGGAGTCCACGACTTTTGGATTGATTCTGGGCGAATGGAATGGAAAAGAGATGGGTGAGATAGAGTTTGACCAAAAAAAAAGGGCAGTCGGTGCTTGTAGAAAAGATGAAGAATTAAAATAATGAATTGTTGAAATATTAAAATATGATAAGGGTGAATTGTTCCCGGACATGCTTTTAGTGTTTTCATGAAATTATTTTTCAAATGAGTTACCAAACACGTTTTATTATTTCAAAAAATAAGAGAATGAAAATACGTTTTCATTCTTGAGAAAGATTCTATGAAAACATAAAACAAAAACATTACTGAACATGATTTTTATGATAAATCGACCTTCCTTTTCTCAATCTCAGCTAATTTGTGCACTTAGAAGTTTTTTTTTTATGATAAATTGACTTTCCGGAGGATTTTGATGCAAGGCCGATTGGAGAAGAAAGCTACTGAGGATCATTGTATTCAAATTTCATAATTTTCCATTGAACCAAACATTCCAATTTTGTCAAGTTAATCCCGTAGAAGTTGCATTCCCGTCAAAACTGCGGAGCTATGAGAAAATGAAGATTCCCAATTTTCTCAAGTGACATGCCATATATGTCTGGATAGCTAAGACATAGAGATACAAGTTTCCAATTTTTTTTTTCAAAATTTTATAGAAGGTGGAACGACCACAAATCAGGTGTGCAAGTCAGATGACGTGTTTCCCAAGTTAAGAACAATTTTTTCCTAGTTTGTGTCCTTAACTATTTAGGAGTTTGTTTTGTTTCAAAAGAGTTTTACAAGACTTTTTAGGGTTTTTCTAACATAAATAGGGTGTCCTAAGCTTTCTCTACATATCATACCATATACCCACCACCATATGCACAATTCCGTTCAACAGAGAAGGAGAGCTTGGGACGTGCCTTGCCATGGATTCCAGGTTACCATATATGCCATGTAAATTCTTAATCTTTGCGGTTGATCTATTAGAGGTTCGAGTTTCTAATGACTGATCAACCTTAGAAACTTTGTATCAAGATGCTTGGATAAATTTAGGAGAGGCATGCCATCCATTAGGTTTATTGGAACTAAGATTAAGAAGAGTAGATAATTAGAAGAGAAAGACCATCCACTAGACCTCCTTGGTTGACATAATTCTTCTACGCTTAATGGATTCTTGTATGTTAAATTTTAACACCTTGATAGAGTAAAATTGCATATAAGGATATACGATTTGTTGACTCTAACAGGCTTAAATCATGTTTTAGAGAGAACAATCCTTAACATTGGCATGGTAATTAGATAGTAATTGGCTCTAGCAAAAGGAAATAGGATTGTCATTGGTGGATTCATAACCTTAGGTTCCTATCATTTCTTAACCCCGTCTCGTTGTGTGTTTTTATTTATTCATCTTTTTAATTTTCTTGTCAATATTAGTTTTAATCAACCATTCAATTGAATCAACCGTTTGCTTGTTTAATTAAGTTTAGCATGTTTAAGCGAGTTAATTGGGGTTAAAAGCAATTCTCATGGGATCGACCTCAAATTTGACCTTACTATGTTACTTTCGATCTTGTGCACTTGCGAGTACTTAAATTGCGTTTGGTTTATCTATTTTGTAGGTACTCCGAATTCACATCAGTCTTTATTATTAGAGATAGATAGATAGTAGATAAAAGGATGGATGGATCGAGAATGGAAAGATGTTGTGGTAGGAGGGAGTAAGGAGAAATACACACAAAATGATATACAAAATGAAAACCAACAACTAAAAAACAAAATGTACTTTCTATTATAAATAGTATTTTATAACTAGTGTGATTGTATAAACTAGAAGTAGGAAACCCAAAATGATTTGGAGATCAAATCCTCATACGCTTTGTATTACTTGTAAGGCAAGAAAGTCCATCATGATTAGTATAAATAAAGACACTAGATATAGGAATTGTACACAAAATTCCTCAAGCCATTCTCTCTTCTCTCTTCTATAGCTGCACCTCTCTCTATACTCTTTCTCAATAATTTAGTTTACAACACATTATCTGTACCAATAACTTTCGATGCTGCGCCTCGAGTTCTAGAGAAGAATTATCCAGGAGTTTCACCATTTTCAATTAAAGGGATTATTAGTTTTCATATCATTCTTATTTTGATTAACTTGTTATTTTTCATTGAATTGATCTAGTTGTTAATTGATTCAATTTCTCCCTATATGCATATACTGGACGAGATGCAACGCATTGAAGATCAAAATCCAAAATTAAAGAAGATTCTTTGAAGAATGGAGTTTTGCCACCGCAACCACATAACCCTAATCCTTATCTTTATGATTATCATGTACCATACAATAAATAGTATGATTATCATGTAACATACAATAAATAATAGGACTTAAATTAGACTAATCAATATGGGGTATCACAATATTTAGTTACATGGCAAGACAAGCACCCATCTCCTTAGTACTAAAATAACGATTACATATAAGCGAATAAACCGCAAAGTGTACGAAACGTAAAACAAACCAAACTGCAAACTTTACCAAAAAAATGTAGTCACATAAATGTTGTCCAGATGACTTCACAGAAACGCACTACCTCGCATGAATTCAATCACAAGCTTCAGTTTAAAAAACCCTATGTTCTTCAGAACCATGTCGTTGATGGGCAATCCGGTGGATAGGTAGTTGGCAAATTTAAGCAAGAAAACTCCGCAATCGGCCCTACTGTGGAAAAAAACACACTCGATATTTAAGACATTTCAAATGAAGTTACAAATATGTTGGAAAAAAACTTACTAGTTGTCCTGCTGCCCACATTTGATTACATGATCGATGTTGAACGGTTTATCCATCGTTTTGTGGCTTATGTTCAAATCAGTCTGCTCCTTATCGAATCCCATCACCTTCAAAAGATTGAGAATTACAAAACAGAGATGGTCTAGTTGTTTATTCATTTTTTCCCACTCTTTCTTTGAGAAATTGGAATCATAAGTTGTGATGGTGCAATGTACGAGGTTCACATAAGCCAACAGCTAGTGGTCGCTGTTCACATGACATGGGATAAAACATCGTCGACCTCATCCCATGGACACGTTTTAGGAGTAATGCCTAACACGACATTGATCAAGTACCTCGAAGGCATAAAAGCCACACCTTCTTTCACCTTTGGCTTCCCTTTGGACTTGCCCGTTACTTTGGTGTTGCGAAAAACCTCAACTTCGCTTTTCATTTTTTCTTGCACAGATGCATTGCAACAAAATTGAAGGCTTTCACACATAAATCCATAACAAAGAAGATGTATGCCTATTTCTAAATCATAACAAACTCGTATTACGAACATAATTAAAAGGAATAGAGGGTAAGAATAACAACATAAAACTTACCCAAAAAAAAAAAGTCAGTCGTTGTCCACCGCTCCTCGAAAACTCTAGGATGCTTAAATGATCGCTTCCTTAAAAGGTAAAGCCTGACGTTGATGTGACGAATCCAAGGTAAAATTACATTGTAAAAGGCAATATTAAAAACTTGTACTAACATATAATATGTGTTAAACACAAAGTAGTTAAAAATTCAGAAAAAAATACTTACGTTGCTTTGCAGAATACTTTTTGAATGGATGAGTGTGGCAAAAAATTGCCGATCCACAGTAGGCTATATGTATAAGTTGACTCTATCGTTGGTACAAAAAAAAAAATCATAGGTTGTTATTCCAATATGAACACAAGTTGAATATTCAATTTTTTGAATTACCATCGAAACTGAACGTATCGCAGCAAATTTGCCCAGTTCATAAAGACGTTGACGAAAACCTCCACATCGGGCTTTAGGATAATGTGCATGGGATCCGAGACAGAAACTCCAACATTCTCAGCTCAACTATCGGAAAGTTTTTTTTTTGTAGCATTGAAGATGGGTGAAAGGGTGCACGAGCTGCATTCCTTTACGCTTCCGCCACATTCCTTCCTAGAAGTGGCTCTGAATCAGACACACCGACGGGCTTGTTCACCTGGACTTCTTCCTCAGTTGGCCAATTTTGCTCACAGATATCAGTCTCGTCATCTTCCTTTCGAAGATACACCACTAACCCTTCTCCCAAGTAACCTTCCAATTTAATCTCCAATATATTGTGGAGTGATTGGGCAACATCCTTTGTGTTAAAGGTTGAAACTGTGTTGGGCAAGAGAATAGCAAAAGTGAGAAACTTGACATCTCGTGTAGATACACCTCTGTCCTTTCTAGCATGCGACTTTTGTTTTGCGGTAACGGTGTGAGGTTGTGGGTTGCTATACCGGAATCTTTATCTGGGTCATGTTCTTGTGGAAGGGTATTAGATTTATCCAAGTTGGTATCGGGCACTTCTTTTTCTTTGTCCCGTGGTATTTGTACCAACTTATCAAGGGTCAGGATCTTCTGAAAGGATGGGTGGATTGCTTATAAAGAAAATGAGGTTCCACCATAAAATCAATTGGTAGTGTGGAGTAGTCCAATTACTTATAAGTATATGAAAGGTCTCTCATTTCTCTAATGTGGAATTCATACTCTCAACACACCCCTTCATGTGTGGCGACAGGAAGAATCGCAGCAATTCCCCAACCCTAACGAAGTAGTACCTCCGGAATCCAATGAACAACAACGATTACTTAGGATCAGTTTGCGAATTTGTGGCACCGTAGTAGAATCATTACCAATTGCACGCTGTGCGCCTAAGTGCGAAAAGACAGTGCAAGCTTTGTTATGCCGAAACCTAAATGTTAAGCCAGCAACACTTCCAAATGTCATTTTCAAGCCTAGCACATGGACAACACAAATCGGGTGACATGGAGCACGTGCGGCCGTTAGGCTTCACACATGGTATAACGTGCTCTGATACCATGAAGAAATTGAGGTTCCATCATAAAATCAATTGGCAATATAGGGAGTAGCCCAATTACTTATAAGCACATGCGAGGTCTCTCCTTTCTCCGATGTGGGATTCATATACTCTCAACACGGCCCGGTACACCAAGTGTCATTATACAAGTGGATGGACACTTAAAAACAAAAAATTCTCCCCACTTATATTATGACACTTAGTGTACCAGACACATGTTCCCAGTACATTGAAAAATCTCTCGCAATGTTCATTATGATAACAATTAAATATGAACATATTGTCTTTATTTATTTATTTATTATTCCATGATAAGATAAAATTTCATATGAAGAAAGAAAGTAGTTTATGCATAAGTTCATATAGGAGGTTGGAGAAGCGATGAACTCCTCTAACGGAATGCTATATTTGGCTAAGATCACCGAAATGTAGCGTGTGGTTTAGTTCGGGTATTTGATCAAACAAGTGGCGGGCGCTTTGTAAATCGCCGGAATTAACACCAAATTTCTAAATTTTCAACAAAACTAAGGCTCAGGTGAGATGGGAAGTTGGTGCGGAGCTTTGAAAGTATGTGTCTTATTTTGTTCCAACTTCTAATGGCTTTTACAATTTTCTTTCCAGTTGCGTTTGATTTGCATTTCATTCAAATGTTTGCCACAATGCCATCAAAGCAAAAAATTATGGGTAATTGTCCTGTGGGACCATGAATTTTGAGCCCCTGACACATGGCACCCCGATTGACTAGAATGACTAGAATGCCCATAGCTCATGGTGCTCAGACGATCGGACTAGTCAGGCTTCCTAGTCGGAATCGAAGTAAGCCACTCAGACATATTGACTAGTCAGAATACACAGTCAAACAACCTTAGGCCGACAAGCTAGGCTTAAGCCTATTATAAGTATTACTTGCCCCCCACGTAAGGAAACCCTAATGCATGTCAAATTAGGATATCTTGGGGATGAGGCAATGTAATCATAATCCTAGGAGGATTAGATATCTTATCCTAGATTCCCTCCTAGATACACTCCCGATTTAATAGGGATTACACTCCCTAAATTAAAAGACTCTAAAGATCACTATAAATACCCTAGCTTGGGTATTCTCAAATTGGGATTCATTTATCTCATAGTACACATTTTGCTCATGAAGAGCTTATCTCCTACACGCCTTGCCATAGGCTTATCGTCAAGGATGGTTCACGATGTTGTACACATCACACCACTCCTTCCTTATTACACCCATGATTTGATTCTCCATTCCCATAGATATGTAGGCAGTTCACCGGTGTTCATGGGCAATTCCAATCGAATTTGGCCGTAGTTCTAATGACTTTTAGAATTTTCTGTCCAGTTGCGTCTGATTCCATTCCATTCAAATGTTTGATAAATGTTTGCTATAATGCCATCAAGGAAAAAAATTAAGGGTAATTGTCCAATAAGAACCAATGTCCGAAGAACTAATGTGACTTTTTAATGTGTCAACCAATGTATCATATTCTCAAATTTAAACTCACAATTCGAGTCTCACTTAACTCCTTGAAACTCAAATTATATCACTTAACTTTTTGAAACTCAACTTGTTTATCAATTTTACCCTTTATCTTCAAATAGGATTGATTGTTGACAAGAGCATCTCTAATGAGAAGATGCAAAATTGGAATTTGGCTACAATACTTACATGTATCTAATATAATCACCATCTTGACGGTCAGATGGTAATTGTATTAAATATATATATTCACATGAATTATTTTGACCATCAAATGATGATTGTATTACATACATGTAAGTAGCCAATCCCGCAAATTTGAGATGCAAAAATCATAAATTTAAATTATTCCACATCTCCAGCATCTCTCTCTTTCATATTTTTCAGCACATGCTCATAGCATGTGCAGGCAGGATTCCCAGTATACATTTAAGAGATCAATACTGCTAAGAAAAATTTTATTTGAATTCAATAATTATCTTTCTACACCCAATACCAAATTTGTACACACATGCTTCCTGCTTTTGCCCCTTAAAATATAAAGAATTACAATTGTATAACTTAAAATGAAAATCACAGATAAACCCGTCCGTCAAACAAAACTAACCAGACTGGCGTCCACCCACCATGGCAAGCTAATGACAGGGACGGAATATAGAATAGGGCTACATGGGCTGTAAAATTCACTTGTATTAGTAAAATTCACTAGTATCATCGATTTTTATATATGTTTAATATGTTAAAAATATTTCGTAAGGTAATTTTCTGTGTCTAGGATGCGCGCATCTTCGATGAAAAGAGCACGAGCCTCTTGGATCAGTTTCATCCTAAACCGAAAAGCGGAAGTTAGGGCTCTCTCTCTTCCTAAGCCGTACTTATTCAACAAATACGAAATACATTATCATCTTGTAGCATGTGACAATTGCAGTGCTGCAGAGAAAGATTCCCAATTCAATTATTAGTATAAACATATTAAGAGATCATATATTACGAAGTGAGCCCTAAAAAATGAATGTTATAAGCGCGTGTCCCCAAATCCTAACTCATATAAACTGAGTTGAAGTTTAGGGTTTGTGTGTGTGTGTGTATGTATATATAAACACACACTAAAGCCAAGCACTGAAGACGGAAACAGATAAAATATAAACTGAATTGAAGTTGACTTTCACTGCACATGCAATAGCTGTCAATCTACGTTTTTATATGGGAGGCCAACACGTTACACAGAACACAAACAAAAAAAAACCCTAACCAAATACCTTAATTTGAAAAGGAGAAGACTTAGAACAAAAAAGAAAGCCACAATTAGGTAACACCAGCGAGAGAAGAATCGAGCACCACCACACAAGGATCATGAAAAGGGAGCTGCAACAGATTGTTGTTGTGAAACACGATATGGCTGGTGCATGTGTAAGTGTTCTATTGACCACTTGAGCTACAAGCCCCTACAACTTATGATTGCAAAGCTTTTTATTTTTTCAAACGCTTGCGAAGTAAACCATGTAAAACCAACTCATGCCCACCCGTCTTTGGATGAAGGCATCACTTTCGAATTCAGTCATGGAATCATCATCTGCCAGGCTAATGTATGCCTCTATTCCGCCAGCCTCTTTGGTGTCAGCTAAAACTATTAGATTCTTCATGGGCAGCAGTGGTACGGCCACCCATGTAGGTCTCCCCCAACTGAAATCAGTATCATAGATCGGAGATCTGCACAGACTACTGTAGGAAGACATAACCACCTTTCCTGGTCTGGCAAGCCTATGAACAAATCGGTTCATGTAACTCCCGTGCTCACCCTTTTGTAACCTTTTCACATGGTCCTTGTCAATCTGGCTTAGTTCTTCTCGTACCTGCTTTACCATGTCATGACAAGATTCTTGATCATCGACTCCGCTGCTGCTGCTGCTACTACTGATGAAGGGAGTTGTAAGGAAACATTGATAAATATTTCCAAATGAACAGCATGGCAATGGTGGATCAGTCCTGGGACGCAGGTTCACAGTATAGACCGCCCCATGAAACATATTCTCATCAATAGAATGATCATCCTTGGTAGATTCAGCGAATCGCCTCCATATGAAAGCGGATATGGTTTCAACACGCGATGGACTTTTTTCTCGATCATCTTTTGCTAAGCCTGTATATTTTTCTTTGAGATCCTCTATAGTAGGGGCCTTGAACACAAATCTCTTTGTTTCTTTATTCGTTGTGATACTAGTGCGCGTATTATAGCCAGTGACATCACTGGCGGGTTTGAAGAGTGTGGTGAAAACAAACTCTGGACGCTCTATTTTGGCTTCATCACTTTCTCCACTGGTTATGGCAGCCCAGATTTTGGTGATCATGACCATAGATATGCCTCTGCCAACTTGTGGGAAGTGCATAGACCAATGGCAAAGCCGCCTCTACATTCAAAGATATTGAGCTGGACGCCTAGGGCAAATTCACTATTGTCATGTTCATGTAGTTCAAATGGGGTGAGTTTAAAGAGTTCACCAGGCATTGGATTTTGGAGAAAATCACAAAGTCTGGTTACTTGAGCTTCACTGTAGGGTATACCCTCGTCGTTGCAGTCTACAAAATGATTTTGACTTGCCCGGCTAGTGGGTAGAAAAGGGTTAACACCTCATATAAGGATTTTTATAGGTGTTTGGATATTTCAGCAACTGCAGGGGGTTGGGTCTCGCCATTGAATTCATAGAAGATGACCAAAGAGGTATAAATTGGGGGACTTATTTGATCAAGAAAGGATAACTGGTAATGGCGAAGATGGTTTGGGGTTGGAGAAGATGGTTTCTCTACACCCACCTTAAAATATAAGAGTACGTTTTTGCTCACCCTCCCTAACTCAGGGTGACCATTACCTCCCCTCCAAAATATTGTCACGTGTCTCTTTAACTAACTCATGATTACCTATTCTTTTATTTAATCTTTTATGAAAACAAAAAACAATTGAATGAATTAAAAATAAAACTTACCATTTATCCTATCAATTAAACAATTGATTGATTGAATTATCCTATTTCTCTTCCTATCTTCATCGCACAAATCTAATCTTAATTGTAACTTTTACCTCTACTGCTACACTGACATAAAGGAAGGAAAAAAAAGAAGAACCGAATGGTAAAAGAATAGAATTGGATGGTGCTCATGCTTCAAATTATTGATACGTAAATCCAAAAGTATGTCATAGTACTTCTATTGAAATTTTTATTTACTCATGCTCGTAATAGTTAGGGTTTATAATTTTATATAATTTTTTTTTACTGGCAAACCAGTTAGGATTTTTATATAACGCACATCTTTTTAGCATGCTCGTCTTGAAGGTTGAAGCTATATGTACATGTATTATAGTTGTCATTGGCTTCATGGAGAATCAAGAATTTCATGAGTTCTCGATAAGGAGTTCTTTATTCTCGTGAAAAAAAAAAAGTTGTGTTGTTGCGATGAAGATAGAAAGAGAAATAGGATAATTCAATTAATTGTTTAATTGATAGGATAAATGGTAAGTTTTATTTTTAATTCATTTCAATCAATTGTTTAATTGATAGGATAAATGGTAATTTTTATTTTTAATTCATTCAATTATTTTTTGTTTTCATAAAAGATTAAATAAAAGAATAGGTAACCATGAGTTAGTTAAAAAGACACGTGGCAATATTTTGGAGGGGGGTAACGGTCACCCTGGGTTAGGGGGTGAGTAAAAACGGACTCAAAATATAAATGTCATTAACAAATATGTTCTCTTAAAAAATGACCTTTAAGGACTTAAACAATAACCACTAATATTTTGCCACATCAGCATTAGTTGAATAGCAGGAAAAAAAATTCAAAAACCCCACCCCACCATACAAATCCAACGAGTCCACACCCGCATGCTTCCCTCACGGCGGCGTCGATGCCGGCTCCTCCCTCTTCAGCTCTTCTTTTATCCTTTTCTGTCATGATGGTTTGCAGCCTTATTCTAAATCCGACGACACAAATATTGTGTACATCGAAGGAGAAGATATCGGTGGAGCCGTGGAGGTGGGCGGTTGTGAGGCTATGATGGTTCTGGGAAGGCTGGGATGGGGTGGGACTCGGGTGTTGGTGCTGCTGCAGCTTTGGGGGTCGTGGGGTTGTTGGGGTTGTTGGGGTTGTTGGGGTTTGAGAGGTCTGGTTCTCCGTTGGAATCTTGGGATGGTTAATCAAGTTTCATCTCTTTTTGTATTTGTATTATTATTTTTTAGATATATATATATATTTATATATTACAAATAAAAAGTATAAGAATTTAAAAGATATAATAAAATGTTATAATTGGAACAATGATGGGTGGGAAAAAAGTGTTGCTCTTTTTTACCTTTTTATGGCGGGTAAAAATATAATGTGAATGAAGAGATAAGACAATAGGGTGAACATATCATCATTCTTTGATAATCTCTTTGAAGATTACTTTTACTTCAAAGTTCATCATCTTTAGCTAATATTTGTTACTTGTGTGGTTCTCACTTCGCTGTGTCATCGAATATATACACACTACACGTTTTCAACATTGTTTTCCTAATTTCTGAATCAATTGAATTGGTCAATTATAACAGCTGGACAAAGCACATAATAAGTTGAAGTCTGAAGGCAAACAAGATGAATCATTCATAATTCCAAAATTACCCATTTTTAATTAGGATTTTAAAATAAAATAATTTAATTTAAAAACAAAATTCAAACTAACAGAACAAAACTACCCACGTAATGGGCAGGTTTTTTTCATTTATTTCTTTAATTTTTTTAAGTAAATTTTTTTTTTAAACAACAATAAAAAGAATAAAAATTACAAGTAAAAAATAAGATGTAGAAGAGCAAATTGCCACACGTGTGAGAGTGTGGCAAGAGGCTAGTGATTTATACTACGGGCAAAATGATAAAAGTATGAAGATTTATGTGGTGATTTTTACACATCTCATTTTACCTCCCACGTTTTTTTTTTAATTTTTAAATATTTTGTTTGCTCTTCTTTAAGGCCTATTCCACCTCTACAATATATCATTTTCCACATTACCTAAATGAATACTCAAAAAAGATCCCGGTAAGCCTCCTATCATATCCAGGCCGGTCCCCAATGAGGTAGTAAATCGAAAATTTAAAAGTAATAAGGTAACAAAAATCACAAGCATACAATCATAATAGGTGTTGGAGGCATCTCAACTAATGGGCTGATCACACATGGGAGAGTCGAACCAAAAATAATTTGATATCAAATTTGCTATTTATGAGAGTCAAACCTAACACTTCCGACAAGATACCACTAAATTTTAAGTAGTGCTAATGATTATTTTACTTTAATAAAAAGAATATTAAGGGAGATGTGAATCTAATTTCGGACCTCGGTATAAATAATGAATGCTCTTAATCAGTTGAGCTACAAACTGTTTCATTCCCTGCCATCAGTATCTAGAAGATATCAACCTAAAGTTCAGACGAATTACATTCAATTATCTGTCGAGGATGAAGAATCAGTTTGCTGATGCATTGGCCACACTAGCTTCCATGATCAGTAGACGGTATTGATATCCGGCCAATAAGTCGACGAATCGAATTGAAATCAGTGTGAAGAAGAGTCACGCGAGCAACTGGTTTAGCACAAACTTTCTACCACAATATTACTCTACTCTTTTTCCCCATATTATAACATGTTGTAATGCATTTTCAGGCCATCTTAACCGTTGCTATAAGTTTTAATCTAATGGATGGGACATAATTGATGGAGAATATATATGATTTTATGAAATCGTCATTAATTACAATTATAAATTAGTAAATTAAAGAATAATTTCAGAGAGTAACATATTATTTTTAGATGACAGAGTCATGTTAACTGTCCTTTTTTTTTTGTCAAAATGTTAACTGTCTACTTGTATAATTCCAAACCTCATGATTAAGCGGCGGAGGCAGATGGGTATCAGGCTTGGCCAAGAAGTTAGTTTAGTTATAAAATGAGGTCCATTAGGTAGTGTGTTGCAATGGTAGCAGCTTCGAGCCATGACGTTTCCAACAATTGCTATATATATATATATATATTTTTTTTTTTTCCCCCTAAAAAAGGGGACCAACTTGTAGTCAAGCCACGACAGCCCACCCTTTCGGGGGTTGGAAAGACTTACAGAGGCATTTCAGCCTCCTCCTGGCCACCATCGTGTGATTCACCAGCGCTAGGAATTGAATCTATGACAAGTCGTGTGAAATACAACAATTATTATATGCTTATTGTATAATTTTCTCTATACTAATTGTCTAATGAATCTTATAAGCTCCATCATTCTCTTTACTTTATAATTATTTGTGTCGATGCTACTAGTATTACATGTATTCTTTTTTTCACTTATAAGTAGGAGATCTTAATTAAATTCGATCTCGTTGATGGCAAGTTCAATACAAAATTATTATGATTGGCTCATAATGTGCTTTAATCAAAATTCAACCATTAGTGTATATAAATATCAATGCCAATACAACAAAAACCTCTAAATTTTCTCCAGTTACTTATATTTTTTTTAATTTCCGTAATATGACCTAGCCTAAAGACTTCTCCTAGCCTCAATTTCTAACTCCGTCACTGTCATGATTCACATGGATTGAGGTATATGGCCTTTTGTCTGGTTTACAATCTGTTTCCTTCTAAAGCAGGATATGAAATGATTGAGGTATCAATTCAAAAGTGTTTGCAAAATATTCAAGATGGCCACAAAAATCATAGTTGAAATAATTGAGAGGCAAAAAATTAAGCCATCCTCTCCAAATTAAGCTCTCAAGTTTGGATCAGAGTTCTCTTGTAGGTCACATCCCACTCCTCTTCTATCCCAACATTACTAGTACTAGTAGCTACTACTACTACGACTACTTCCATGGCAACCAATGAAATATGTCAGCATCTAATTCAATCATTATCCAATGCTCTCACTCTTCTATCCATTAGCGGGGAGATTAGTTGAAGGCAATGCCACAATCGACTAGTGCAACGATGATGGAGTTGAATTCATCATAGCCCGAGTCAGCTGTTCCTTATCAGAGAAGCTAAACCGATTCCTTCCCACTACAACTGAAGGCAAAGGCTCCTAACACAGTAGAAGTTATAGGTAGAAGAGGTCACAAATGGTCACTTTTGATAAAATTTTGGAATACCAAAGAATTGAGAGAAACTCTCGATTTTGATTGAGTAATACGATAAGATTACAACCTAAGGCCAAGATGACCTATTTATAATGTACAAATAAAATATCAAAAAGATCCTAAAATATTAAAATCCCGTTTTGGGCTAGTAAACCCCACTAGTAGAAAAAATGGCTTGGGCGACGAAGAGAAATTCGTGGCCCAAAAGAACTTTGGGCGACGAAAAAACCATATCGTCACCTTTATTTGGTTTAGGCCACCAAACATTAGTCCACCAAATTTTTTGTCGCCTAAAGGACCTTAAGGCGACAAAACTTAAGGCGACGAAATTTTTTCGTCGCCCATATAAAGTTTAGGCGACGAATAGTCCTCTTCGTCGCCCGAAAGATGGAAAACTGGCGCTGAATTTTTGGGCGACGAATAAAATTCGTCGCCTTAAACACTTTGAGCGACGAAGGTTTTGTGGCCCACACTTTGGACTATAGGCGACGAATTTTTTGATTTAGGCGACGAAAAATTTCGTCGCCCAAAACCTATTAGAATCCTTTTCTACCCGAGAGGCAGTTTTTGCAGAAAAAATCTGCAAACCTCTCTTTTTCTAAGTTTGAAAGTGCTGAAATTGTAATTTCAAAAACTTTATTGGGTTCATACATTGATGTTGTAACTTGTAACATTGTAAATTACTAAGAAGAAATATTGAAAAACTAAATTACTTCATTTGACAAGGAAAAAAAAAAAAAACTTATTTGTATGTTGCTGTGAAAAAAATGGAACTTTATCTTAGGCGACGAAATATATTTGTCGCCCAAAGTAGGAACAGGCCACCAACAACAATTCGTCGCCCATAGTAGGAACAGGCCACCAACAAACTTCGTCGCCCAAATATAAATGAATGACACCTTAGGCGACGAAATATATTCGTCGCCCAAAGTAGGAACAGGCCACCAACAACAATTCGTCGCCCAAATTAGGAACAGGCCACCAACAAACTCGTCGCCCAAATATGATTCCGCTCCGCAATGAATGACACCTTAGGCGACGCAAATATATTCGTCGCCCAAAGTAGGAACAAGCCCTCAACAACAATTCGTCGCCCAAATTAGAACAGCCACAACAAACTTCGTCGCCAATTATGATTCGCCCGGCAAATGAATGACACCTTAGGCGACGAAAATATATTCGTTAGGAACAGTGAAAAATTCATAATAAGTAATTGAGAAGGGGAAAAAATTTGTAAAAAATATACAAACGATCGTATCGAGAAGGCCTACAACTTTTGTTTAGGGGTCATCTCCAAAATCGAAAACTAGAAACCATGAAGCCTATAATATTTTTTAACCGTCGATTAACGTTTACGTTTACCCTCGGTTATTACATCCGTAATTTGTTTTTTTCATGCCGGTTCTTTTTTGAAAACATGATCTTTTACTAAATTCAATAAGATGAACGGTTCAGATCGTTTATATTATGTCTCAATCTTTACAGTTTGGTCAAATTTGTGTAGGACATTATAAAGTTTATAGAAACTATATAACATCATCACACTTTTAATAAACTGTGAATATGGGGACATTTTATGAATGATCGGAACCGTTTATTTTATTTCATTCAGTAAAAGATCATGTTTTCAAAAAAGAATCGAGATTGAAAAGTATAAATTACTGATATAATAACCTAGCATAAACGTAAACGTTAATCGACGGTTAAAAAATAATATAGGCTTCATGGTTTCTACTGTTCGATTTTGGAGATAACCCCTAAACGAAAGTTATAGGCCTTCTCGTTACGAGCGTTTGTATATTTTTTACAAATTTTTCCCCCTTCTCAATTACTTATTATGAATTTTTCGTACAACTCTTAATTTGGGCGACGAAATTATTATTCGTCGCCTAAAGTGTCTTTGGGCGACGAATTGATGACTTTGAGTGACGAAAATAGTTCGTCGCCCAAAGGCCTTTGGGTTTACTTTTTCAACCCGTGCCTTTTCTCTTCTTTCTTCCTTCTTTCTTTCTTCTTTCTTCTTGCTCTATCTGCAAACTACTCTCTATCTGCAGAGATGACAGCCACTGTTCTTCGATTATGAATTCAAAATTCAAATCTCACGATACACTACTCCAAACTTCATTCCGTTTTCAGCTGCGAATTCTTCAGCACGAGCTATGCACAAGAAGGTAAGCTATTCTAGGTTTTGGTCTATATTCCGCTTATCCCCAATTTCGAAATTTTAGAGAATTGATTCATTTTTGTGTTGCATGTTTAAGATTCGTCTTCGTGATGGTGATGGTGATGGAGAAGGAAGAACCAAAAGGGTTCTTCTTGAAAGGTCGCTGGAAGGAGAAGGGTTCAAGAGCTCATGGATTTGTAGAGGCTTTGTGGGTTAGTTTTTATTTCTGCTCTGATTCTACTGGTCTGTCATCCGAGCCCTGTTACTGCCGGGGACATAGTGCACGATGACGATTCAGCTCCGAAGAAGCCCGGGTGTGAGAACAATTTCGTTTTGGTAATTTAATGCTGCTTTTTCTCTCCGACCTTTTTCGTTTTTTTGTGTTTTGGATATTGGGTTTTGCTTTTTGTTCATGGGTTTTGGGTAAAATTGGGTATTTTGTGAATTATCTAATTATATGATGATAAAAGTTTCCATTTTTGTGTAATTTGGAGCTGTTAATTTACCCCCATGAAGTTAAAAGTACTGAATTTGCTTTGTTTTTGTTGTTTTTGGATTGGAATCGGTTGTATTTGTTGTTTGGTTTTACTGAAATTGACATGAACAACATAAGTTACACTGCTCAGTAAATTTATATATCCTCCCTGTGTGGGCATTCTGCTCATACTTAAATAATTTCATCTATTTTTCTCCTCGCCTTCAAAATGTTTCCCTTTTAGGTGGATGGAGGAGTTTTGGTTGGATGTTAATTGTATTCCTCTAATACATTTCTTTAATTTTGGTAATTACTTTAAAGCCATACTTTATTTTGTACTTTATCATGATTGTGGATCAAGAACTGGCAATGGCAATGGTATTTAAGCCATGAAGTTTTCGAGAATTAAATAGTTAGGATGGAGACATTATGGCTGAACTTTCCACTTTTGGCTCATAATGATGTTTCCTCCTCTATTTGTTTTTTCATTATACTTCTTTCCTTGTTTTAAATTGATAGTGAAATATGTAGACTTGTGGTCAGCTGTTATTGGATGGGACATATTCTGATGTTTCCATAAAATGCTTCTTTTCAAGCTGATAGTTCGTAACTTGTTTTGACGAAAGTTGGTTTCAATCGGGTTTGGTGAAGTTTTTTTCTGGATGGATCATGTAAAATAGACGACCTTTTGGTGATTTATATTTCTATGTATATATGATTACTCTCAGTTGCAAACTGTTTTGCAGGTAAAAGTTCAAACTTGGGTTGATGGAGTTGAGGCAAGTGAGTTTGTTGGTGTGGGTGCTAGATTTGGAACTACCATTGTATCGAAGGAGAAAAATGCACAGCAAACTCGCCTTATTCTTTCTGATCCCCGCGATTGTTGCAGTAAACCAAAAAAGAAGGTTTTATGTTTAAGCTATGTTCTCTTGACATTCATGGTCACACACATCTAACACATAGGTTATAAGTTTGTCAACATCAATTTGACATTTTGCTTTTTCACTTTTGTTTAGCTTGCTGGAGATGTCATCGTGGTGGACCGAGGGCAGTGCAAATTCACAACTAAGGCAAATATTGCCCAAGCTGCCAATGCCTCCGCTGTCCTCATTATAAATAACCAGAAAGGTAAAGAATTTATGTTTCTGTTGTATGATGTGTAGCATTGAGGAAGCTTCAGTATCTATATATTACATCTGTGAGTGTGTGTGTGTGTGGGTGTAATTAGTATGTAATCTTGTTGTTGTACTAATTAGAGAAAGATTAAAATTATCATCTTAGCTCTCATTTTCTTGGACTAGTTTTCCAGCTTTCAGTTTGGTATATGATTGTTGAAACATAGAAATGTAAACGAGTGGAAATGCATTGCAACCATTTTCATTTCATATCAAACTTGTCTCTTATTGTTGCAGAACTTTACAAGATGGTGTGTGAGCCAGATGAAACTGCTCTAGATATACACATACCAGCAGTCATGCTCCCACAGGATGCTGGTTCGACCTTGGAAAAGATGTTAATGAGCAATTCATTGGGTAAGGTTCTCTAAACTCAGGTGATTTATAAGCTACAAAAGTTTGTAACAATTCCTTGGGTATGTTTTATGGTAAGTTTTTCAGTACTCGAATTATTTATTTGTCTTATCTAGTTGTTCATTTCACTCGGGTTTCAGGCTGCTAATATCTTTAGAACTTGTTGGGTATAATATAGATTTGTACCTTATACCTTTATTGGGCAGCTTTCTAATTTACGTATAGATACAATGCTTTATTTCAATTGAGGCTATGAGTTATAACAATAGGCAAACTATGTAATCAGTTCAGTGTCCTTCAATAGAAAAAGAAAGAAATAGGTCATGGTTCTTATTGCTTTCATTGCAGTTACAAACTGTTCAGTCTCTTATGAACCTTTCAGTGTTAAAACAGCTATAACTTCTTCTAGAAAACTGATATTAACAATCCGCGAAATGTTTCAGAAAATAGACATCTGTAGCTTTCCAAGCATATAAAGATCATTCTCGAATTCATTCTGAGCTGTTTGCAACTTGCTTCCAAAGTCAGCTGATCTGCACAGGCAGTTTTGACGAATTTGTTACTTAAAATTAATTGCATGTTGCAGCTATTGGTACGATTATCAAATTTGTTGCAAATATTGTGTGGATGTGGATGTGTTGTATTATTGTTTGCAGGTTATGGGAAATGTTAGACTTTTAGGGGAGGTTTTGCCGATTTTTCTGTAAAATCTAAAGAGAGTCTCAGTCAAATCTTTCTAGCCTTATGTGTTGTGATACTTTTATAAGCATTGCAGAGCATCATGTTATATCAGTGAGGGTTGTATTGTTCTTTCATAGGTTATATCAGTCAAATCTTTCTAGCCTTATGTGCTGTGATGCGTTTCCTCATGTTTAATAGTTGGCTATCCCTTGGTTGTCCTGTGCTAGTTTGAGTCTCACATTATTATTATTGATGCTTTCTTATTCAACTTATGCTCAATTCATGTAAGCTCTTCTTTCTTAGAATTGATTATAACAAATTTGTTGCATTTATAACAGCTTCCTCCCGAGACCTGTATCGAGGAGGTGACTTCAACTGAGTATGTTGGCCTTCATATACTAAGGGTTTACTAGAAGATGGGGAAGGCGGGACTCCGTGATTCGCAACGAGTCAACACGTTGGAGTAGGAAGTGCAGAACTTGCAGAGGCAGCTTGTGGTTCAGGGCAACCAGATGAGCCATATCTTACAAGCTCACGGTTCCCAATCCCCTCCCTCCCATATTTTCCGCCGGCATATCAATAAACATTTCATTTTAGGATTATAATTTATTTTCAATTGAATATTTTGTACGTACATTTCTTGATATAATATAATTTATTTTTCTACATTGTTTATTATATTTTATTGTCTTTTAAATACCAATTAATTCATTATATTAAAAAATCAAAAAATCAAAAAATCAAAAAATCAAAAAATTAAAAAATTAAAAAATTAAAAAATTAAAAAATTAAAAAATTTTGGGCGACGAAAACCTAAAGGTGAATTGGGCGACAAAATATCTTCGTCGCCTAAGGTGAATTTTGGGCGACGAAATATTTTTGTCACCTAAAGGTGAATTTGGGCGACGAAATATTTTTGTCGCCTAAAGTTAATTGGGCGACAAAAAATATTCCGTCGCCTAAAGGTGAATTTGGGCGACGAAAATATTCCGTCGCCTAAAGGTGAATTTGGGCGACGAAAATATTCCGTCGCCTAAAGGTGAATTTGGGCGACAAAAATATTCAGTCGCCTAAAGGTGAACTTGGGCGACGAATTAAAAATTTCGTCGCCCAAAGTCTTGGTCGACGGGCTTTGAGCGACGAATTAATGGTTGCCTAAATGTTTAGGCGACGAAATTGTACCTTGGGCGACGAAATTTTTTTTGTCGCCCAACCACATTTTTCTACTAGTGCCCTGAAATTCGACCAAATTCTTACTAGACTTATTGTTTGTAGATCTGGTCGTTTTCTTCGAAGTCATATGTAATAGGCCCAAAAGTAACACGCCAAATGAAAGTTAACTTAATCCAAACAACCCGAAAAGTCTAAAACATCCACTTTCGAAATATAGCAGTAGTAAATAATCTACTAACCCTCAAATTTTCAATTCTCCAATCACTTTCTTCCTTTAAATTTATTGCTTGTAAGAGAGAATATGTTGTGTGGTCGATTATATATATATACACATAATAGACTGAGAGAAAAGTATTTGTTTAGTTTAATGGAGGAGCTTAAGCTACGAATAATAATTGAATAATAAGTTGACCAATATTGCATACAATTGAGATATATTGGGTAATGGTTTGAATTTTGAAATATGGAAAAACAGCTTCTCCTGTGCAATGTTGACCTCATCACTACTATATATTGCGTTATTGAATCGGGACACCACATGACAGCAGACCATTTTCTAATAAGTTGCTCTACAACTTAGGAATAGACGGCCTTAGCACCCATCTTATCCTTATTAGCTCGGTTCACTAGTAACTAAAAGCTAACTACGTTCTTCGGTGGCTTGAATGTTGATGCGGGAGTGCCATTGCTACCGAACTCGGTCAGGCGAATAATTTGAATGTGGTGGTGGTGTGGATTGCGCCGCTACTAACTTATGAGTCAAGCAATTACGGCCGAGGAAGGAACACTCTCAACCTTGAGTTATAAAACCCGAAGACAAGGTTATGCAAATCGCTGTGAAGTTCTAGATCTTGTGCACCAGGTTCAGCAACCTCAACTATATTTGTGAAAATATAAGTCCCTCGAATCCGTATCAAACTATATTGACAAAGATACTCAAAGGAGATGAGTGTCTTAATCATAAAAGTGGTTCGGCCGTCTACGTGCCGAACTTTGAATATAATTAACATGGGAGTAACCAATCATAAAGCACCTCACTTTGCCGAGAAGGCTGATGAGATGACTTCTTTGGGCGAAATAATCAAAGACTCTTCGCAGGCTGAGATTTGAGATAACTAGCCAACCACAGACTCAAAGAGAAACCCCGTATGTCCAGTCGGTTGAGACTCCTATGGCAAACTGACTTTACAGCTCCAGCCTTTTCTATCTAGTCGGTCGCCTTCACTGGTTGCTTTTGGAAAACCCCGTCTATCTAGTCGGTCGTCGTCTGTCAGCTGCCAACCTAAACTAGTCTATTCAGTTGAAATTGTGCTGACGGTTAGTAAGGAAGTCAATTTTCACAAAAGGGTGTGAAAAAGTTTCGTGTAGAGCGTTGATTTGTATGTTGAGTTGAAGGTCCCTTCATGTTGCCAATGCTCTCATTTATATACTGCTCCTTTCACAAATCATACTTTCATCAAAACTTTACCACCGCCTAATCTCATCCATCTCCAACTCAAACTAGGCTTCTAAACCTAGACTTATTATATAATCAATTCAAATCTCACCCAAAAACCAATCCTGATCCTTAAACCATTGCACCAAAATAAGCCTTTTATGGCATTCATTGCGTGCCTTAATTAGCTTTTACGGTGCACAGGAAGCATGCCACAAAAGCACATGCCGTAAAAGGTCTTTCTCATTGCATTGGCGTGCCATAAATAAACAAAAAGTGTGCCATAAATGATAAAAAGTGTGCCATTAAAGAAGTATGATATCATGTGGTAGTAGACAGCCAAAAATCCCAAAAAGTTCATCAAAAGCAATGTCAGTTAAGCTATGTCTTGCCTTGTACTTGTATATCAATACTGTTGCAGACATCTTTGTGACACTACAACCTGTATATGATGGTAATTTTGCCTCATCTACTAACTTTGTCAAATCTGGCTCTCTTCTTTCATGTGTAGGTTCCACAACTTCTTCATCTTGAAAATATGTATCTCTATACATTCGATATGTCTCTGGAATTTCTACATCTTCCTCTTGTACTGATGTACTAGAACCTTCCCCGTGAAAATATGCATCTCTGTACATTCGATATGTCTCTCAAATTTCTTCATCTTCATCTTCTACTGATGTACTAGGACTTTCCCCGTGAAACACCCTTCTAGTACACATAGGGTCCATCCGATATATCACCAAGTAGTCATATACTGTACAAAAGTTGTGGTATTTCGGGTTTAAACAAATGCTACAAGGGCATTGGTCTTTTGTATTCCCTTTACTTTCTTGAATCGTAAGGACAAACTTTCAGGCTCCTTCACGATAGGCTTAATAAAAAAAAAAACTCATTTTAACTAACTACATTGATAATATAATACAATTTAAAGGCTCAGAGATTTGAATTAACCTTGAATGGTCAACCCATTCTTTGTCCATGATAACACAGGCTTTTCCCTATTCTTGTCACTCTTCTCTAACTAGTGCTTAGACAACAAAAATTGTTGTTAGTAAAGAGAAAATAAAGACCTAATTAAATTGAGAAAGTATCTGATTACTTTGGCTATAGCCTAAAAAAATATATAATGTTAAATTTAGAGCTTCTAAAGTAAATATATAATGTAAAAAATATACAATTTAGAGATTTTGGATTAGGTTCATCTTGAAATTCCGAACCAAAAGCAAGTAATATACAATGTTAAATTTAGCTTCTATATATCTAATACTAGCAGTAACACCAAACCCAGACAAATGCACAAGGTTTTCTAAGATAAAAAGTTTAAGCATTAATAAATAACATGCAGAAAACAATGATAGTCAATCAAACTTCAATGAAGTCTATATTTGAAAGAACATGAAAAGTAGGAAAGTTGTACCTCAAACCAAACAAATAACGGAACTCCTCGATGAAGTTCAACCTTTTCATTTTCTTGTAGGATTTCAAACTATATTAAGTTGTTACAGTAAGAAGAAAGCTACACCATCAAAACTCTTTATGTGAAACAAAAATTGCAGGAAACACATAAAACAAATGCCGAAATAATTTCCCATCTTAGGTTTCTATTAGTAGTGACAATCCTATTGAAAGCAAGAAACAAGATACAAATAGGAAATTGAAAACAAACCGATATGTTTTACAGTTTACCAATTAGGAATGGAAACTTATTAGAGTTAGGGGAAAGCAAAAGTGGGTGTTAGAGAAGAGAATCTACAAACGTGGGTGTTCCAATCGTATTTGTATTCTTGTAAATCAAGTTTCTTACTTGTCTCTCAAGTATATACTTGTATAAATATGTATGTATATTATGGTATCAATGCATTCAATTAATCCTCAATTTTACAAATGCATTGATACCATATTCCAACTTTAAAGAAACAATCCGAAAGAAAAAGAGCAGAGGCAGTAAGCTATTAAAAACAAGAAACAAGTTATGGAGCTTCATCGAGCAGTAAGCTATTAAAAATGATTTGATTACAAATGAATTAATCCGAAAGAAAAAGAGCAGAGGCAGTAAGCTATTAAATTAACCAAATCAAAATCGTAGTATATATTCTGTACAAGAAGGGATGCAAGTGCTGAGAATTTAAATAGGGAGCAAGCAAATTCTTGGTTGCGCTCATGCCTCCACTCCAGGTAACTTTGTGAGATCGTAGGGTTTACTGGCTATACTAAAGATTAATTTGATAGGCAAATTAGATTGGAATTGCAAGGCTCTAGCTATTTCGAGAAGGTGACAATGTTTTCGTCCAACTACCCAATTTTATTGTGGCCAGTAAACACATAAATGTTGATAAATG
Source organism: Gillenia trifoliata (assembly GCA_018257905.1). Taxonomy (NCBI): domain Eukaryota; kingdom Viridiplantae; phylum Streptophyta; class Magnoliopsida; order Rosales; family Rosaceae; genus Gillenia; species Gillenia trifoliata. The sequence goes on from CM031087.1 coordinate 16,900,639, forward strand.
ATGCCATGTTTGGAAAAGAAATTTTGCATGGAAAAAAATTCGCCTTTGTTGTCAACACGAATTTGTTGAACTTTAGTGTGAAATTGTATGATTCAACATAGGCAAAAAAGGATTGCAATGTGGTTTGTGTTTCATGTTTGTGTCACATAAGGAAAACCCATGTGAAACGAGAATAATCATCCGCAATAGATAGAAAATAATAAGCCCAAGTAAGAAAGGGATTTTTATTCGGACCCAAATGTCACAATGCAAAAGTGCAAATGGTCTTGACGTTGAAATAGAACTAATGCGAAGAGGTTGGCGAGTTTGTTTTGCCAAAGGACAGACATCACAATCATGACTCAAATTAAAAGAACAATTTAAAATTTTGCTAGCTAAAAACTGTAAACGAGCTGAAGAAGGATGTCCTAAGTGGCGATGCCAAAATTCAATGGAAGTTGTGAAAAGGTGACATGTTGGTTTTCGTTGATGGGGAATGGTAGAAGCCAACACCACTAGGTAATAATGTAGAAAAAGATAATACGCAGAATGAATGATTTCATTGATACGAGGAAACATATACGCACGAGATTCCTTGTACAACACGATGACCTATAATCTAGGAGTGCAATACGGCAAAGATCAAATACAAATCAAATATAGAATCAATTACATATTTCTTTCCTGTCTAATTGAATTGTCTGTCTAACACTCCCCCTCAAGTTGGAGAGTGAATGTCAAGAACTCCCAACTTACGCAACATAATCGAAAACTTTTCTTTCCCCAGGGTCTTAGTAAACATATCGGCTAGCTGCTGTGAAGTACTAACATGTCGAGTGACAACAGTACCATCTAAAATTTTATCTTGGATAAAATGACAATCCATCTCAATGTGTCGAGTTCTCTCATGGAAAACTGGGTTTGCTGTTATGTGTAAAGCTGCCTGATTATCGCAATACATGAGAGATGCTCCGAAATGAGGAAACTGTAAATCCCTCAACAGAAAACGTAACCAAGTAATCTCACAACAAGTGCCTGCCATAGCCTTATACTCGACTTCAGTTAAAGATAATGAAACTGTTTTCTGTCTTTTCGTTCGCCAAGAGATTAATGAATTATCTAGAAAAACACAATATCCAGTAGTGGAATGACGAGTCATAGGATAACTAGGCCAATCAGAGTCACAATATGCAACCAGATTCAATGTGTTATTGACTGGAAGAACAAACCTTGACCCGGAGTAGACTTGAGGTAACGAACAATTCGGAGAGCAGCATCCATATGAGGACGCCTTGGCTCATGCATAAACCGACTCAAAACATGTACTGAATAAGTGATGTCGGGTCGAGTAATTGTAAGGTAAATCAAACGCCCTATCAAACTCCTGTACTTGACAGGATCTTTGAGAATTTCCCATTTGTCATAAAGTTTCGTTTCCTCCATTGGAAAATCTACAGGTCGAGCACCTAAGAAACCATGTCATTGCATCGTTGCCACGCTGCAAAATCAGTAGGCTTTTTGTTGATATTTGGTTTCTTGACCGAGCCGTCAATGAAGTCAAGTTTGTTCTTGGCGCTGAGGGAGATGGACATCGCACGAGACTAGGTAGTATAGTTGTCTCCATTGAATTTTTTTGAAACAAGAATCAACATGGGATGATCTGAGCGGTGAAGAAAGTAAGGATTAGCAGCATCACTACTGCTGGTTTCTAGTCACCGTCGGTTCCCTTATCAGAGAGACACAACTAAAAAGGAAGAAGAAAGAGCTAGGGATTCACAACTTGCTCTGCTACCATGTACAAAAAGATATTACGCCAGAATGAATGATTTTATTGATATGAGGAAACATATATACACGAGATTCCTTGTACAACACGATGACCTATAATCTAGGAGTATAATATGGCAAAAATCAAATACAAATCAAATATAGAATCAATTACATATTTCTTTCCTATCTAATTGAATTGTCTGTCTAACAAATAAAGATCACCTCGTCACTTACCGACACCAATCACTGTCCTCGAAATCAAGTCTTGTAAAATATACCAAGATGGAAAAAATGTCATTGAACAATTCAATCCATCAGTAAGTTTACTAACAGATAAAAGATCAACAGCAAAACTGGAAACACATAAGACATCTTTCAACTGCATAATGTTATTCAAATAAACGGTTCATGTCGAAGTAATTGGATCCACTAGGTAAAGAAACCAGTGGCAAATTCATAGCGGGCAAACTATTTGGTCAACCATTTTAGAGAAGAGGTAATATGATATGTTGCTCAACTGTCTATGATCCATTGTCCATAACATGGATCGAGCAGAGAAAAACCTTTTGCGAAGGAACTGGCGCATGCAGCATTAGCTTGGGGATTGGTGGAAGTGGAACTAGAACCAGACTTGGCAGAGAAGATAGATATGATTTGCTCATAGTCACCTTCAGACAGATTTGGTATGGTTGTTTGAAGGTCTTGTAGGGTTGGACTGCTGGTCACCTAATTCGCAGAAAGAGGAGTACTGCGGTTGCAGTTGCTGGTGGTGGTGGCGTTTCTACCACTGATGTTGTTGCGCTTCCCTGTGCCCCATTGCTTGTTATGAATGGGATGATCTGCTGGATACCTATTGAGTTTCTAGCATGTCTGCTTAGTATGATGATCACGATTGCAATAGGTGTAGTGGAGAGGTGGATGGCCTAACCCCTTTGTTTGAAGCCTTTTGCAAGATGTAGGCAAGGAACATACGTGTTGGCTTAACCGCTGGTTTACACCTTCTATCGGATTGGTTCAACAGCAGGCTTCACTCTGATTCCTTCGAAGGAATGTTTATGAGACCTTTGTCGTTGGTGTGTTTGTCAGGCATGCCACTATTGGCATTCTGCGAAAGTAATTAGTTTTAGTATAGGTTAGTTTACAAATATATTAGGTACTTGCGCCACAAGTAATGTAACTTCCGTTCATCGAATTGGCGACTTAATTAGATTAGGTCTTGGTTAGGTTCTTTTTATTGCCTTGTTTATTAAGGACTTTTAATATCTCTCGATTGTTTATACCAGAGATTGCTTAAGATGGGATTTTGATATAAACTGGTTATAACAAAATGTTCCACGTTCATGCATACATAGGAAAGTAAAGACGATAAATAAAGACAGAATGTAAAGACAAGAATTGAAATACTTGAAAGTAAAGACGTTAAGTAAGAACTGGTATTGAAATAATTTAAGTAAAAAGTTCAATAATATTACATGTAATGGTTATTTCAGATTGAACAAACACCCATCGGGTTCGTTTTAGTTCCATCGGGATGGTTTTCAAAGCTGGTTCCTTACAAAGGGAAATAATCAAAGACACCTTGGCCTAAGATTTTCTAATCGATACTATCAAAACAGGGATGATTTGATGGCAGAGCTTAATTCACTACTCCTCAGGGGAGTTAGGATGTATGATCCTAGGGTTCTGGTCTTTGAGTTCTCAAAGTCACAAGCTACACAAGTAGTGTGAATGAGAAAGCAGCAGATAGAGACGAAGTCTGTATCTGAGAAAGGCTTTGAGGGATTTCCTCAGAGGTTTCTTTCTGAACTTAGAGTTCTGTTTTTGGTTATTTTGAGTGTCTTCATCTTCGAATCCTCCCCTTGTTTATATAGGCTAGCATGGAGCCCACGTCATAGCCGTCACTTCTCTCTGCCACCATCTTTGAAGACTCAGTGAGGTAAGGCTTAATCAGTAAGGCATGGGTAATATCCCTGATCAGCCTACTCCCACTGAGAAAAGGTTCTTTATTCATAGTCTGATTCCCTCCAAATTGTCTAATGCTTTGCATTAAATGCAGTCAGTGGAGGACTATTTCAGACTTCCCTCATTTCTGTCCACTGGCCTGGGTTGGGCCCTTTCTTTCTTTGGCCTGGGTTGGGCCCTTTCTTTCTTAGGCCCAACCTATTAAAAAACAAGTTATGGCCCAATGGATATTTTTTAGTGTAAACAGTTGACCCCTTAAACTTACTTAAGCTGTTTCATGATTGGCTTTAGTCAATTTTAAGACTCTTTGGGACTTTCTCCATTATCTTTAAATCTATGACAACTATTCAATGCTCTTGTGTGAACTCATTTAAGCCGTTTATGACCGGCTTTGGTCAAGTCTAAGACTCTTTGGTAATCTCCCACTACCTTAGAATCCGTGACAAGTATCTGCTTTATATATGTGTTCTTTAGGCGGCATATCAAGTATCAACATCACCATCCTCAGCATCCAGAAACTCTCTCCTCCCTTTCAATTTTATATCAACACCAATGATCCTATAGAGAGAAATCCAGTATGTCTCTAGTGAGAATCTTGCACAATACCTACAAAAATGGGAACAGGCCCTTGAGACTTGTTCCAACTTTCATATTGTTTCCACATCCTAATGCACCTATGGCACTAGTGATCGGATTGTCATGGGGATCCTACCATGCCCTACCCTCGCTGTACATCTGTCGTTTGGGTATAATCTCCTAGAACCCAGTGGAAACTCCCCCAGGATCTCCACCGTTTTGCCAATCCCCACATCCTCAACACATTTCCCCTACCTCGGGATTTGACACTTTTTCTCCAGTCTTCAGCTTCTAGACAAAAATGGGGTTTTGAGAAAAAGTATGGATTTGAAGAAATAATTGTTCATGAATTTCTTACTTTAGGGTAGAATTAGGGCTGAATATTAGTGTATGAGTTTTCTTCTTTCTAGTTTATTTTCAGGTTGTCTGAACAATTTCTATCTTATAATAAAACGAGTTTATTTTTCTACCCTAATTTTGTTCAAACAAGGACCCTGAAAAATAACCTATTTGTCTTACTAACTCACTGACCCTAAATAAACAATACTAATAATCCATAAAGTTGGAAAAAACCACTTACCCCTTTAAACTTAATTAAGCTGTTTTTAATCGGCCCTTTGTAAGTTTTAAGACGCTTTAATATTTTCATTTCGCCTCAGAATCTGTGATAAACGCCATTTTCTGGCGCACCAAACACGTTTTAGTGCAAAACGGTTCCACTAACCGTTACTTCTGAGAGCACGACCAGGAATCCTTAATTGTCTGTCTTTGATTTGTACGAACTTTTCCACCTTTATAACTGTGATTTCTGGAAAGGCAGTATTCATCCGCCCCTAAATTCTTATTTCCATAATTCTTTCTTCAGCTCAACTTTCCCAAATCCGCTACCTTTGCCCTACTTCCAACTTCTCACTTTCAACAATGCCTCCCAAGAAAGAACCCCAGTATATTTCTGGTGAAAAATTGGAACAATACAAACAGAAATAGGCCCAAGCCCTCGAGGTATGTTTCCACAATACCTTAACTACCTCGACGCTGACCCCTCTCCATGGTGCCTACATCATCGGCCCTTGCTGGCTATCGCCCCGTGCTCATTCTGCCGTCCATCGAATTGATACGAGGCCCTGGACCTGCCCCCCACCTTACATGCGCCACCTGGAGAAGACCTCCTAGAGTTTGGTGGAAAGGGGGTACCCCTCACCTTTTGTCTATGGGGCTGAATCCGACATGAAGAATATGAGTTTTACCTGGTCAGACTGGGTCAATCGCCTTCAACCGCAGTATGGTGATCAGTGGAAAGCCAACGGGATCTTTCATCTGATTGAGATGACCAAGATTGTGCAAGAACCCGATCTTGCCCTGGTCTTTGCAGCTGCCATGTTTTGGAACACCACCACCAACACCTTTGACTTTAGGTGTGGCCCTATGTCCCCAACTGTCCTGGACATGGCCCAACTCTTTGGGCTCAGGCCATCGGGAAGAATCATGAATATATACAACTAGCTTCCTTGTACAATAAGGAATCCTATAATCTAGGAATACAATGGACTCAAATATCAATACAATATCAATTACATAAGAAACTTCCTATCTAAAATATGTTGACTTTCTAACATTGAGCCATGCTGGAATTCGAACTGAGTGTAGATATCCTGCTAACCATCACTACAAAAGCGTCGATGACTGTCAAGATAGCCATAACCAAAGTAGGTTAACCTAGGTTGAAAGAGTTCTTCCGGACATACCCAATGAGCCCGCATAGTAGGTCATTTTCCATTGACACTTAGATAGCCCCTAATTGGATCATGTATCAGAGTCGGATGTTCATGGACCTCTCCAAAGATAATACAGAATGCAAATCCAATCCACTTGATTCAATTAACCTGGATACAGCTCTACACTTACCCAAAAACACCTTTCCACACGATCATAAGCTTCAGCCATATCTAACTTAATGACATTGCAACCTTAGTACCCCTTTTCATGTGCTTAATTGAATGGATCAATTCCAAACCAATCATAACATTGTCAAGGATACTTTGAGTATCATGAATCACAAAAGAGAGAACAAATTCTAATCGGTTCGTAAAAGTCAGCAATTAGCTTTTAAAGAACCGTAGATGAGCTAATTGACCGATATTCGTGAAATTTTGTCTTTGTGGGAAGAAGAAGAAGAATTTCTTCTTTGACTTGGAGTAGTACTCTTTAACATAATTAAGAAGCCTCAATTGCGAAGCCAGAATTTTGCTGTCTCAAATGGTCAGTTGTGGCGAAGCCAGAATTTTTTGTGATGAGGGGCCTTTCACAAAAGCAAAGGCGACACATATACGCCACCTTTGGACGGTTGTTACATGGAGAGTTATATAACTAATAACACAACATAGTTACATGTTAGAAGGTATCCAAGCTGAGAGAGATAAGGTGATTAAATTGGGTGTGTTGCTTTAGAAAATATTACAAAATTGCATGTCTCTTTTAAAAGGGAAATACCCTTCTCACCAACACTCACAGTTTCATTAAACAAATTTAAAATCAAAAGACCAAACGTTGTTGTTTGGCAATAATTTTTCAAGATTCTTCCATGAGACTTTGCAAGTTTTAACTTTTAAGCCATCGTGAGGATGATCGGCTTCACCGTTCAAAACATTGATGCATAATACATAATTTTTATATTAGTAAAAGTCAAGATGGGCCAGGACCACCTTGGTCCCTTAGTAGCTCCTCCCTTGATGGTATGGATCATGCGACGGCACTTCAACGCCATCACAAACTCTTCACTTAATTGTAACTGCATTTCGACGCCATCGCAAATTCTTCACTTGTGACAACCACCTCTATCATACATACGACATTATGTTATCTAGTTAAAATTGTATAGAATCAGAAGCTCTATCTTAGCCTTATACTTATCATTATCTTAGTCCTAATGTGAAATTTCTCTATTATGTATAAATACTTCCAATGTAATTATTTTTATAATAATGGAAAGTATTCAGTTTCACTTTCTCTATAATGCATATGTTGTATGTCCATTTCATTTGATAACTCTTATTACTTCTTTTTTCTTTCGCGTGTAGGAGGATTCAAAATTAACCTAAAACCTACCTTTCACTTCACCCCAGCTTATATAATACCATTTGAGTTAGGCACATGGTCAGAAAACACACACTACTCGACTGTACACTGAAAGTCTTGTTAACGACTTTACACAGTGGACACATGAGACTCTAGACGCCACCCATATTTTCAACAATATATGTGACCTTACGAAGAAAGTTGAGGTTCCGCTATAAAACTAATTGGATATATAGGGAGTAGCTTAACCTCTTATAAGCCCTTGCAAGTTTTTTCCTTTCACCGATGTGGGACTCTTTTACCTTCACATCCTCACACACCGTGGAGTAGGTGTGGCCGTTGGGCTTCACACGTGGGACAACCGGCTCTGATACCATAAAGAAATTTGAGGTTCCACCATAAAACCAATTGGCAATATGGGGAGTAGCCCAACCTCTTATAAGCCCTTGCAAGGTTTTTTCTTTCGCCAATGTGAGACTCTTTTACCTTCACATTCTTATGTATAATTAGCCCCGAGCTATGCTACAGTACTATACTAGAGAAACTTATATAAAATTAATGACTTTTACGCCACTTTATCACTTTTCTGTGAAATTTTTTAAGCTCCCCTTCTTAATCTAGGGATTTTTTAATTAAGGTTTATTGCTAAATTGTTTTACATATGACCAACAAAGTTTTAATTTCTAATGGTTCATTCTATCTAGTCATTTCAAGTCCATACATAATCAATGGCGGAATCAGTGAAGCAATTGGTGGATATGGGGACTTGAAGTTGGCATATATAATCAATGGTTTATCCTATCTACCTAATTTTTTTGTTAGCGGGATTGGGCGTAGAATCTCTTATTACACCAACTATACGTGAAGAGCCTGTGAAACAATTGATGAATATGGGGACTTGAAGTTGGTCTCCAACAATATAATTGCACATAAAGGCGAACAAAAATATTAATTTGACTTAGAAGGCGAATAACATATAAGCATATCACAACAAAGTGCTTCATGTTGATGATGGATCGAAGTTTAGAGATAATAGAAAATCTTGGAGAAATGGTATTGGGAGTGGAATTGGCATATGAGGGGGAAGCAAACAAACAACATTGTGAAACTCAGATATGAACATGGCTCAGATCATATAGCCACAAAGGGATAATATTTTTCACCACGAAGAAAAGAACTGAAGGGAAAAGAAAGGATAAAAAGAGGAGGATGGGAGGGGAGGAAGAAGAGGTGCTATTCGTCTACGTCCTCCTCCCTCACTAGCAGCTAGGTTTTTTTTTTTTGGGTATTGCTTTGAACCTTTCAATTTGCAAGTAACTTTTTTAAATAAAAAAGTAGGTAAGGGTTTGAGTTAAGTCACACAATATGGACCAGCTATAATAATTGGTATCGAACTCGTCATTCACGAGAATCGAACCTAAGACATCTCAATTACAAGTAGAGAGAAATACCAATAGACCCTAGTACTAAGTGGCTTGCAACTAATTTAAGCTTCATGTTAGGCTGTAATAAATTGCTAGTACTAGAACCAATTTGCCTAATAAGAATAATTGAAAGAGATATAATATCATATACAATAATAGAACCAACCAACTAATCTTTTGAAGGGCAGAAGAAAACGTACACGAAAATGCAGTAATAAATTACTAGTTATAGCCAAAGAATTGGTAAATCCATGCACGGCCATGGAAGCATGGACTTTCCTAACTTGCGCAAATATACCAAACCCAGCACTACCCCCTCTCCCACTAAACCTTGATAGAGATGTGTCTAATTTCATTTCTTCTCTTCTAATTCACACAAGAAAACTGACACCCCACCTCACTCCCTCTATACCTCTCATCTTCCTTTTCAATTCTCTCAAGCTTCATGAATTTCCTCAACACTACACCTCTTTAATGGCAGTCATCAAACACAGAAAGCTCTTCCCATCTGCACCAATTTCCACAAACCAAACTGAATGTCCAGACTTTTGCGGCCCCGATTGCACGTACGAATGTTACCCTTATGCTGATTTCTACACACCACCACCACCAATTTTGGTTATCGATCAAAGCAACGAAAACCACCATATCTCACCTTATGTGGTGCTCTTAGTCTCTTTGCTAGCCAGTTTTTTACTTCTTATTGGGTACTATCTTATTGTGGTGAAGTCTTGCACAAGTTGGTGCAGTCACAGAAGTAATGGATCTTCGCCCTCTCAATCTAGCGGCACGGATGAAGAGTTACTTGCAGATCAAGTAGACCATCCGATCTGGTTCATCTCCACCGTTGGTTTACAACAGTCGATCATAAATTCAATTTCAGTTTGTAAGTACCGGAAAGACGAGGGCTTGATCGAAGGGACCCAGTGTTCGGTTTGTTTGAATGAGTTTCAAGAAGATGACACTCTAAGGCTGTTGCCAAAGTGCAATCATGCTTTTCACATTCCTTGTATTGACACTTGGTTGAGGTCTCACACGAATTGCCCGCTGTGCCGCGCTAATATTGTGAGCGAGACTCTGACCAATCCTTCCGCGGACACAATTGGAGAATCCCAGATGGAGAATTCTGAGAGTGAAGGTGAAATAGGTGCAAATAATCAAGTGGGATATCAAGAGGTTTGTCAAAACAGAGCTGGGGTGGATGATGAAGGTGAAGAACACCAATTTGACAATGAAAATCTACCAAAGCAGGAAATAAATTCCAATGGAAATTGGGTTCTTGGAAGAAGGTCCATTTCAATTATTTCCTCGTTGGCTCCAACAAAGTTAGTCATCAAACTGCAGAATGCTGAGAAATTGCATTCGGACCTTGCTCGAAAGCGTCATTCTCCGATTAGGCAATGTCTACATATAAGCCCTGTTTTGATGAAAAGGTCTTTGAGACGTAAGTGGAGCAAAATTTCAGTTGTTCCCCTGTAAAGTTTGTTTAATTGTGAGAGATGTTTGTACTGTAATATAGAGATTTCTTATGTCCCTCTCAATAAGGTGAGGGTGCTTCAGTTCTTGTTTCTTGACATGGAAAATGGCATTTTATTTGAAATTCTGAGTTGTGAAAAAAGGAGATATATTGGATTTATTTCATACAGCATATAGTATCAAATGCAGAATCCAATTGTTGTCTGCAGAATAATGCTACATGCATGCAGAGTAATGCTACATGTGGCTCATCTCTATAATACTAAAGAAGTCGTCGACAAAATAGTCAGTAAATATGACACGAATAGTTTTATAAATAGTCAGTAAATATTGATGCTTAAAGTTTAAGATGCTCTTATATATTTTGGCTATGAGAAAATCTAAACCTATGTTAAAAAAGTTAACACTTCAAACTTTGGTCTGTTTGGTTTGGTGTGGAATTGGAGAATAATGGCAAGATAAAGACCATGATGGGAAGCAAACGAGTTTCTGGCAGAATGCAACTTGGGCAAGTTATTTTTGATGTGGATATAAACCTACACCAAAAGGAAAAGTGTAGAGAATCGAATCATAGTACTCTTTTTGTACATGGTGTTTTCAAAAGTACAACATAAAAATGATCTTCTATAGTGCAACCAAAACGTAAAAAATGAACCAATTTCCAGTCCAGGCTAATTTAAAAACGAAGGGAAAAATGGTGAACAATAATGCTCACTAAACAACTACGACTGATACCCACATTTGAATGTGAGGATTACAGCTATAGAATATTTTTATAGAGAGTGCTAGCAACTGTTGCACTAGCATTTACATTTGGACTTTCTCACTTTTTAAAATTATACTTGTTATTTTTTTATAGAAAAAAAAACAAGACCTTTAATGTTTTTGGCTAGAAACTAAAGAAAAAAAAAATTTATTAAATGCATTAAATGTCTTTTTTTTGTATTAAAAAAATAACACATGTCACTTGTTAAAGTGAGAATGTCCAAATGCAAAAATTAGTGAAAAGATTGTTAGTATTTCTTTTTTTAAAATAAACTGAAAAGAGTATACAAATCAATGAATAATAAGTCAAATTACATTTAATAGTATAATGCATAGAAATAGTAACAATGCAATAGTTTATGTACTAAATGAGCCAACTTCTAGTCGACACTGACACTAATATGAAGAGGTCGGAAAAATTGTGAACTATAATGCTTACTAAGCAACTATTTATAGCCACTTGGTGATGAGAGGACCACAACTATACAATATCTACAAAAAACTGGAAAGAGCATACAATTCCATGTAGAAGTATCAAGAATTGAAATGCGATTATTCTCAGCAACTCAAGGCTTCTAGCTAGATTAAGCTATTGGTGGAATAAATGCGAGTCTTCTTGTCATGTTCTGATCCCGAGATACGTATGAAATTGGGATGGCGCTATCACATTAGTACATATCGATCAACTTATACAAATAAAATATTTAAAATATAAATAACATACTAGTGGGGTCTCTCCCACTTACAATGTAAAAGTCTGCAAAATATATAAAAAAAACCTCCTCTAGAGGCACAACGCCCATATGCTCCCAAAAATGGAACTATCCACAAAATATGACAATAAGGTACAAGGATGACCTAATCACTCCAAGCACTCAATTCCCAGCACTGCTACTCAAGACATCTCATACTTATCACCACCTGTCAACCTGCAAAATCACCCTCTACACTGTGAGAATGGTGCACTAGGAAAAGCAAGAACCCGGATAAGTTACAAAGTTCATGTGAGTGACAGTATTACGACATATGTGATTAAAATCAATCGATCTCATTTAGAAAACATTTCACAAATCCTTTGCACATATAAAATAGCCTCACTCATAAATCTCGATTGAATCCACACAACATGCATTCAATCATCTCTTTCATATATATAATAAAATAATAGAGCTAGCACAAATCACAGTGTTCCAGACATACTCATGGAACTAGAAATAAATATATACATATTGGATTCCAGCTAGAAATAAATATATACATATTGGATTCTAGACTTTCTCATGGCAAATCTGAATAGAGTTTTTGTCCCAGACTTACTCATGGCTGACAGAAAGAATTCTAGGCCCAGCCATACTCATGGCAAACCTATAATGAAAGAATTCACAGGGGTTTCAGATCAACTCCTAAAATTAGAAAGAAAGATAGAAATCTAGGGTTCCAGATTTACACATAGGACTAGAAAGAAAGTAAACAACAATAACAATTCTCTACTAGCCTTCTCAGTTCGCAATTATTTCAAATATACATATATATACATTTCACAAAGCTAATCGATGACTGGGTAATAACACATTTATAAATCCATGTTATACACACAAAGTATATAACAAGGGAATCTCATATGCAAAATAAGTTATCACAAAATAGTAAAGTCACTCACCTAGAGTCCAGACTACTACCAACTAGCACAAAGATCGAAGCACTCAAACACGTTCAACGCCTAAGGAAACACACAAGTCTTAAGTTAGAATCCTAAATTAATTTTGGCTCGACAAATGCCCTTACAACTGTAGTGCTGCTTGTAAGGAGTGCAGGAGATATAGAAATCCCAAGTTGGGTAGAACTGCCAACAGTAAACTCCTTGACTGCATTGAATTATAATCCTTGAATTTTAGTATGAGTCTTATGGGATATAGAATCTAAAAGTGTTGTTTTTCAAACAAGAAAGAGAGAAAACCAAAGAAAATTTGTTCCCCCTTTCTCGATTTTCTTCATTTCCTGCCCCACGAAAAGTTGTTCGTCATCTTTATCTCGCCGCGTCATCTTTAGGTAAGAGGAAAAAATAAAAATTTCTTTCTTCTTCTAGTTGCTACTGCCATTGTAGTGTGGCAATCTTGGGATGGTAGGGTGGGGCCTGTATGAGAGATGCCGTATATAAAGGAGCTTGGGTATGATGCTACGTGGTGTGGTTGGAGCAGAATGGTGGAGTTGACACAGGTGAGCCACAACAGAAGACCGAAGCAGACAAGGTCGTGCAGAAAAGGAAAGATGAGCTAGGCCACTGGGCTGGCTTACCTCCGTGGCCTGCTGGGCTGGCCTAGTGTCATAGAGGCTGGAGTTGCGAGCCGGAGCCACGAGAGAGGTGGCGTAGGGTGGAGTCGTGAGAAAGGCACGGGACCTCGCTGTTAGGTTGATCTGCTTATTGGAGCTTCTGGACTTGGAATGGGAATTCGACTTCTTGGTTAAGGTACCAAGACTAGAGCTACTAAATATGGGATGGTTGGAGTGTGCGCGGCTGGAGGAAATGCGGCTGCTGAAGAGCTAGAGATCATTCATGCTGCTAATAAGTAGTCGCTTTGAAGACTTAAAAAATTTATTTTTCCATTTGTCTAGACTTTGTTTATCTTCGATTGCTTAGCTTGTGTTGGATTTTAGTGACTTCCATGCCAATTTATCAATTTGCCAGGAATTTAATAAAGTGCTTTCTTCGCCTTACTCTATCTTCGTTATTCAATTGCCTTTAGAGTTGCCTTTAGAGTGTGGACCCAATTGTGAGTGCACACTTGCCTGAAGGCCAAGGAGGAAATGCACGCTTCTCAGCGAGCCAAGGTAAGAGAAAACACTTTCTCGAGGGTCGAAGAGAGAGTGCACGTTGCCTAACCGCTCGGTTCGAAGCTGGTCGAGTGGTTGCTTTCCGGGACGCCTATGGAAGAAAATTTCACCATCAGATCTTCTCCTGCATCAGGAAATCTTGTCAGGAGCGCGCTGCATCTCAATATGCTCGAGGAGTTGGCTCACCAAAGTGGTTTGTTATGCGAGCGCACTTGTCAAGTCTGCAACCTGCTAGGACATGTTATCTCTCCATTCGGAGTAGAGGAGTTCAGGTTGTAGGCATCTTCGCAAGTCATGGAAGTGTAATGGACGGAGGGCTCGAAATTTGAGCCGGGCCAAGTTGAATTCGTAGGAAAATGAGTCAAAATCTCAGCCGGTTCAGGGTTTGATTGGCTGGTTTGGTCTAAATTGAGTTTGGTCTGGAGACCTATAGGTGGTTCAGCTAAACCGGTTCAGGGTCTGATTGGTTAGAGCGGGTCGAGCATATAGGCTCGGACCCTAGTCGACCCGCGAGGACTATTGGTGCATTCACTTGCGCAAATTGGGGCCTGGGAGGTGCGCTAGGTAAAAGGATAGCCCAATTGGGCTTTTGGTGCTAGTGTTAGCTCGGGCTGGGAAACAAGCTCAGCGTATGGGATTGTTGATTGGGCTGCAAGGTTTGTTGCTTTTGTTGTTGTGGTGGACGTTGCGGCAGTGGCTATAGGAAAAGGCAGCCACCAAGCCTCCGTGTCCCTCTGCTTGGAGCGGCGAAGCAGGACTGGGACCAGAGCCTCCCCATTGGTTCCGTTCTCCGGTCCAAGTCCAAGATCATAAGGAGTGTTTCATTCTTTTAGGACACACGAATCATGGAATTCAAAAAAATCATTGATTGGGTGCATTAGAAAAATTCCAAAAAGGTAGAAATTCAAGAAAGAATTGTGAGAGTTTTTTTGAGAATTTTCGAATCAAGCTTTCAATGAAAGCCCAAATTTGCTGTAGCGAAATTCCGCTGTTTTTGGATTTGATAAAATTGTACCTACAAAACAAAGAGACACCTTAGGTTAATAACCAAAGCCACGCGCCCATATGAGGGGTTTGGCCAATGAACCTCCGATGTCTAAGTCTGTTTCTTTGAAAAGAGTGAGTGATTTATGATTGAATAGCGTAGAATCCACTTACCAGAGAATTGAGTGTTGGCAGCGTATTTATAAAGTTAGGTCCGACCACATGTGTAAGGGATTACATGGCATGTGTCGGCGTCCATTGGCCAAAGTGTGTCATTCGTTTAATGCAGGTGGAAAGTATCTTTAAGATGATGAAATATCTTAAAAATGCTTGAGAATAATCCTTGAAGATATTATTAAGTTAATTAATAATATTCTAAGAATTATCTTGGAGAATCTTTTATTAGTGTTTCCTTAATTAAAGGAATTTGTCTTCAATTAGGAAAGCTTAAAGGTAAGAATTAGTTATGAATTCTACTTTTAATTCCTTTGTCTTGCTTACTTGCCACATGCAGTTGAGCTTGGAGTAGTTGTAGTTAGCAACTCAAGACTTCTAGCTTGGTTGAACAGCCCGTGGAATAAATGTTGGCCTTCTGCTCGTGGATTGTATTAAATGAGCCCACTAATCCTTTATGCTCATTGGACCAGGGTTTCAATGAATATGGGTTTTCTCAATTAAAGAGGGCATTCTCATCAATAGTGGATGAAAATCCACGTGTCTGCTCTACAATATTCTGAATTATTTTTGGCTCTACAAAAGACATCTTAAAATGCGCGTTAATAACTAGCCATTGGTAGTCCGCATGAAAACCTCTCTTTGCTGAGCGTGGTGGCTACATATATCAAACTTGGACTAATTTCATTTATTGAGTCTCGTGTTTGTCATAATGACCGCACTATTAATTCAACGCTCTTAAATTAGTCAAGTTGGCTTTATTTTTTTTAGCATGAGTCTTTTGGTTCGAAAATCCTCTTAATATTATTCGAGATGTGCTTCTTGAAGTATGTAACTCCTCTTGATTATCAATTATACAATGTACAACTACCCTTTCTCTTAACAAAAAGAGGACATATATAGGTGTGCGTGTGTGTTACTATTTTCTTAGCTAAGTTCTATAGGCAAAAGTTTGTAAAGCTAATAACTTTCTATCATTTCTTGGCCCCAGTCATTTCTCTTCATACTCATTATTATAACATGCCAAAAACAGAACAACTTTAATGTGAATTGAAATAATTTCATCGACGAAACTTCTTCATTCTTTTTTAATGGTAAATGAAGCTTCTTCGCTTTTGCTCAGAACTTAGATTAACTTGTTAGAAACCATAGCTTTTTAACATTGAAAATTTCGTCGTGAGCCCTTGAACACGCCAAAATGCATTGCCCTAAATTCTTCATTCACGAAACTTCTTTCTTGCTCACAAGTCAACATTCTAAAGCTACCAAAGCGCACGATATCAAGAGCACCTCTTGTTGTAGTAGTAAGATGATTTATAAACAAGTAAAACAAGATAGGTCTGAGATGCAGCACGTGCACGTACGTAGGAATGTTATGGTTTCGTGTGCATGTTTTTTTTGTTAATTTTTTGAGGAATCTCGACGTTACTATGGAAAAATTAATTCAACTTAATGAATAAACAACGCAACTGGAGGATATAAAACGTGACGGTCTTAACCGCATCCTATTTAGAACTTAGGGTACCTCATACCCATCAGGAATATTATATCTTCAACGGATAAATAGCCAGTTGATTTTTAATCCATCGTCTTCAATCCGAGAGTTAGCCAATTTACTCTCTTCTTTTTTTTGTCAGAAAAAAGGTTGTTAATTACTCTTACACAAGCCTCAAAATTAAGAAGTTAACTTCCACTTTTGGGATTAATTACATTTTCATAGACACCAACCTTTTGTTTCCTCTGTAACTTGTCCCGACAACCTTAAAATGCTGCAAACCAAAATGCATGATGTTCTATAAATCTCATTACATTGAGCTTACCTAACTGGAAAAAAAATTCTCGTACCACTAAATTAAGAACTAATTGATTTGTCATATATGATCTTCCTATCACAACAATTTTTTTTCTCACAATATATGAAGCTCACTAATATAGTGGAACTCAAATGCTTGTTGTGAAAACGAGTTCATACATAATGCATGTGCAAGTAAATCTCAATTAATTAATAGAAAATTAGGGTTAGATCGATGGGTATATAATTTAAGTAGTACAAATATTCGATTGTACAATGGGGACCCTACCCTCCAATTGTAGGAATTGGCTCCTTGCGGTCATTCCATAACTCAAAATGTTCCACTCCCAAAGAAAGGAATATTCCAGCAGATTTACGTCAAATTATAATAATTTATTTGACGATGGAATTATAATTTCGCATCTGGGACACTACTGTATATATATATCTTTTCTGTCTCTTTTGTTGGGAGTAGGCTACAATGCTCGCAAGTATTGAATACTTACACCGATCTCACCATTAAAATGAGGGAGGAGAGAGGAGAGAGGGGGGAAAGGAGGGTGAGATCGGTGTGAACATTCAATGCTTGCAAGCACTGTAGCCAGTCCCCTTTTGTTGGTTTTAGAGATATTGGAAATGAGTCTTTTTTGCATACTCAGGGATACGGAGTACTTCGAGTTTTTTAATAGTTGAATTTTTGTTTAAAAATATTAAAATCAAGATTCAACGCTTAAAAAATTCGGAGTACCTCGTACTCCGGAGGGGATACTGGGGATACTCCGGAGCACTCAATAATTTTTGATTGAAAAGATGCTGTTGCAGTGATTATTTCAATCATTGTGCCTCACTGTAGACAATTAGATCAGTCGTCCTTTTTCAATAAGCAAACATACACCATACAATACAATGCAAAAGAGAACGAAGAAAATTTAATCCCACTCAAAGAAAGGATTAAACTTTCAGCTAATTAAAGTCAGCTTCTTGAATTGTGCGCAGCATTTGATTAACGGCTGCTGCTATTTCATCCACTGTATTTAACAGGCAGCCTTCTTCAATCTGTCCCAATTCACAAATAAACAGAAATTAATTCGTTTTTCTAAAATTAAAAAAAAACATAGCGAGTTTAGTAAAAGAAAAAAACTGCTAATTAATATGTTCTTAATTTTAGACAATTTTTTTAGTGAATGAACCTTCAATGATTCACGTCGGACCCACTTGATCGATGCATACAGTGCAAAACCAAATGACAGAAATGTAATTTGATCTTATTAATTTCTAGACAAACATTTTAGTGCATGAACTTGTAGCGTTCCCATCATCACACCCACTTGGTGCATACGCAGTGCCAAACCAAATGACAAAAATGTGGTGTGGAAAATAATATAATAAGAGGGTGTGAACTGATTAGTTTGTAAAGTAATCTTCTTTTGCGTATAAAAAGCCTGAGACTAAAATCCAGCGTTATTAAAAGCCTATTGTTCCTATCACGTCCTTGTTTACAGTACTCCTTTCGTTGTTTTTCACTAATAAAAAACTCTTGCAATTACTTCTTCTTTTGGTTAATTGGTGATCGAGTATTCTTAGTTACTCATGTTTAAATTTGATATCAATTAATGAAATTAAAACAATACAAACACATTCATTATCCTTGAAATCAAATCTAAATATGTGTAATCATAAATTCTTTAATCACATGGGACCAAAAGAACATTTCTCTTAATATTGGTGGTGACAGTAGAAACATAAAATTTATTGATATGATTTTTTTTGGTCAAATGGATATGACATTAATTATGAAAAGGTAATGCAATCATTTGAAAAGACTTGGCTGTAAAACAGTAAAACTAATTACCTTAACACTAACCGAGTAGAGGACCATTTCTTCAGCTGTGGTGACATTAAGGTGAAGAACACTGAGCCTAAGGCTTTGAAACCCAGCCACCATCTTCAACAGCTGTCTAGGCCTTTTCTTGGACAGTATCTTAAGGTTGGCATGGTTGTCCACCATGGTCACTTCTATGTCTGCTGCAGCCCACTGGCTGTTGTTACACTGAGTCGTGTTTGACTCGGTTGCTTGGACCGCAGCTGAGTTGTTATTCTGTGTTGCACGAGTTGAGAATTGTGGGAAGGTGAAGAACTCAGCCAAAGGTTGTTGCTTGCTCCTCTTGCTGCTGTCCATCGACTGCAAAAGTTGCTCTAGCTCCTTCACAAAGTTTATGGCACCACCAATAATTGATGCTTGGTCACCCTGTAACAAATAGTTACCACATTATTAATTTGGTTCAATCCCAAAATTTTTCAATTTTAGGAACATATAGCTAGAAACTCATCTATGAACTTTTTTCAATGATTAGGGATGTAGCTGCAAGGGCTTCTAGCTCCAGCAGTTAAGCGCTTTTACCCTCGCACTCGAGGTCATGCTTTTGTATATCACTTTGGTATAAGAAAAAAACTAAAAACAGATGTATCTAGGTAGGAACCCAATAATGAATTTTATTTTTGTGATCAAAATTAATGAAACTGACCCTTTGAGAATAAGATTGTGGCATCAGTGATCTGAGGACAGCAAGGTACTCATTCATTTGTTTGCGCCTGTTGCGCTCCACAACAATGTGCGTCATCCTCTGGTTCTCAATTTCCTCCTTGTTCTTGCTGCTCTTGGTACGACGCCGTTTGCGCCGACTTGTTGTTGCTGGTGGCGGTGGTGGTGGCGGTGTTTCCATGGCAGAGAGGTGTTGTCCTAGTGGGCAAGATTGATCAACTGTGCAGGCCTCAGGTGAGGAATTAGGATCCCAATCTTTCACATTTTGCAAAAGTGAAGGAAATGATGAACAGTACTCCCAATTTTCATTGAGGCCTTGCTGGTTTTGTGAGATGAAGTCACTTCCCCAAGAACCACCTCCATTAAAAGAGTAGAAGTCTTTGCAACCAAAGCTAAATGGGTACTCTTGTGGGTAAACCACAGCGTCTAATGCCATGCTTTGATGCTTTGATCACTCTAATAACTTTTTAACTACTGCAAAATCTGTTGAATTGTTCAGTGAAGCTTTCTTAAAGAGGATTCTATAGTAGTGAGTGAAAGTGTACGAGGGGCTTTTGTGTGGTTCAAAAGGGAAAAGGAAGTTAGAAGGGTGAGGAGGTTTTTTCTTTCCTCTAAAAGGGAACCCAAATCAAAGGAATTTTTATTAGGGTTGAAGCTAGCTATGCCAAAGCACTACACCCAAAAGACCAAACAAACACACCCTTTTATTAGGGTTGAAGCTAGCGGGTGATGTCTTGCCTAGCGAGTGATGTGGCCTCGCTTGTTAGCGCGGTTTTTGTTGTCTCGTTTGCCGACGATGACATTGCGTGTGTCTAGGTATAAGTCTGTTGCGTCATCCGTCTTTGTGGTGGATTTGTACCAGGGTGTTTATGCTTTTGGTAGCTGTTAGGAGTTTATTGTTGTGCTTATTTATGCGGATTATCTCCATATCAATGTATTGGTCACTAAATAATATACTCATACGGCAACCCTTATAATTATGTTATCGTGTATTTGTAATTGTGTTCTCGTGTGTTAATGAAAATTGCTATTGCTTCTTGTCAAAACTAAATAAATAAATAAGAAACTCAGGTTCCTTTTTAAAGGAGCTTCAGCCAAGCAAACAAAAAGCTACATTGTGTTGCACGTGAGATTTCATGTAAACCAGTCCCTCCATTAGAGGTTAGAGAGAGATTCTCTTTTACTCTCTTGCAACTTACATGAAATATGTCCACTGTTATTGTGGCGTCCCGACCTAATAATGCATTCATATGAAAAACAATTTACACGCGACAATTTATATACGTGATAGTGAACTTGTTATATATAAATCCTTCATCCAAAAATAGCAATACTATATTGGTTAGACTGATTAATTACAGTAACAAGTTATTTGTATTTGAACTACTGATTGCATTATTGATTACATCTTGTACAAAAATGAATTTGCTTGCATAAATAATGTTACAATCAATTGTCTACACAAGCATGCGAGTAGCATGCATCTACGGTTAGGAAACACTCAAAAGTTCACTTGTGTAGATATAAATCTCATCTTTATGAGTATTATGAGTAGTTCAAGTAAAAATCAGTATATTCAATCGACAAACTCTCAAACAATTATTTAATACTATAGTCTAGTACTATTTCTCTACACTTATTAGTGAGATATGAATCTCACTATTGAAATCTCATCCTTATGAGTATAATGAGTTGCACAAGTAAAAATTATTATATTCAATCGACAAACTCACAAACAACTATTTAATACTATAGTCTAATGTTATTTTTGTACACTTATAAGTGAGATCTTAATTTTGAATTTCGTAGATGACAAATTCGGTATAGTTTTTTCTCTCCCCTTTTAATCACTTCTAATGGATTATTAAACTAATTAATTAAAACTCAATGTAGATAATCCAATAGTGGGCCCCTTTGGAGAAGACATTTTGTCTGTGTGGGTCCAAAAGCATATCCCATGTCATGAATAGAAGTTATATTACATGGAGTAGGTTCATCGACGCTTGGCATTCTGATTTAATAAAATATTGTCATATGAAAAAAAAATTTACACGTGATAATACATTATTAGACAAAAAATATCACATGACGATAAACCCGTTTTATAAAAGTTCTTCTCCATATTAACTGGAAGGACACTAATCTCGCCATTCAACTAAAATTTATATGCATTGAAGGGGAATAATTTACTCTTTTACCCAGCTAGTACTGTACTTTTTTTCATAATTTTCCGAACAAAAGATGTGACTATGGTTTCATTTGGCAATAATATGGTCGGACACTTGGACATAGAAAAAGAAGAAGATGACGAAAAGCTGGTGATGTCCCAGAGATTCTGATGAAGATCTATAAACAGAGAGAGAGAGAAAGAGGAGATAAAAACAAGACACAACAGCTTAGTTCAGGTGTCGGACTTGCTCAGAGGAATCCATGTGACCTCACTAACAGCCACTCTGTAATCATCTCCGATGAGGACTTATAATGTGTCCATCACACTTTCCCAAGATCCCACTGTGCCATTCACTGTTCTTGTGTTTTCCTTTGTTTGGCTCTCAATTTATTATTAATTTTGTTTCGAACAATCGACATTAAAAAGGAGGGAGTCGATTACTTGAATAGTAAGTTCCCGTGATTTCACACACGACAACATTTATTACAACAGTGTTAGTTTGATTCACACTTTTGCATTAAGAACATAGAGAATCGAACAAGAGATTTCAAATACGGGGATAAACGTTTTTAATTACTTGACTTGCATGCCATGTAACTTTGTTAACAGCCACTCCTAGTACAATGGTTTTAGTGTGTTACTTTTACCAATAATTCCTAATTTCTATCATAACTAACCTCATTTCAATAAGACATTCTCTAGGGTTTTCTGTGTTTGCAGGGGTTTCGTTCCGTGGAATTTTGCTAACACCAACCATAGTACTATTTTGATTCTTTTTCCGTTTTTAAGATCGTTGCACATTGAATTATCTGTTGAGTTATTCCACTATTTGCTTCTAATAACAATCTTGCCACCCTTCGATCTACTTAAAAATTGAGGAAAATCCATAACCAAACCAACCAACTCATTCCTTGGAATAGATCACGAATTGTTGTAGTTAATAATATTCGACGACCAATTAAGTCTTAAATAGAATGCAACTTGGTTAAAGTCTTTTTTTTTTCTTTGAAAAGGAATACCTAGCTATTTTAGAGTATTTTTGATTTCATATCTACTAAATTATGAGTAAAGCAAGGGTTGGCATCAACCTACTGTATGATCAAGGATCATCCCTTAAAAAATAAAACCAATTTGAAAAAACTGTAGCCATTTGATCGACCATGTAATGATTCATTGTTTCATTTGACCGTTGACTTTGTTTATTTAATTAAGAGAAAATTGTAGCAATGGTCCCTAAACTTTAACCCAATTGGAGCAATGGTCCCTAAACTAAAAATCCTTGACAATTGGTCCCTAAACTCGTCAAAACGTAGGGCTATGGTCCTTTTCATCAACTCCGTTATAACTTTCATAAAAAAAGAGTTATGTGCCACGCACTTGAGGCTAAATTAAAGGTATATAAGGAAAAACCAAATAATATTTCACGAGGGAATGGGTTGAAGTCAATTTGGAGGCAAAATCCATCCCCAACATGAAACTGCCCTCCATTCCCAATCTCAAATTCATCAAATTTCCATGTATTGCAATAATCAGCCTTAATGAAAGAAAACAACAGCAAAATAAGCGAGATTTGTACAAATACAAATGTCGCAAGACCCCAAATATTTCACAATGTCGTGCTCGAAATGTTCTTGAAGTGGAGGATCTGACTGTTGATGTATAAACCCTCTTACTGATTTCCTAGACTATAAGAAATGATTTAATTTCTGTTTTAAAAGAGTCTTGTAATAAGAACCGTTGGATCCCAATGCTTAGATAGCATTTTAAATTGAGTTTAGTTAAGTCATAGATTATGACAAGTGTCAGCATCCCATGAGGTGTATTGAATGAATGGCTAGATTTATGTGTGATGTGAGAGGGAGAGACTCTCATTCTCTTTGTAACGGTAATATCACTCACACACTGTGTGAGAGAAAGAAGCTAGATTTTGCTATCTCACTCTGCAACATTCTCTCTTCCAGAAAATCCAAATCTCAGAAAAGCTTCATTCCAATTTTCTTCTTCAAAACTAAATCTAATACAAAGATATGAACAATAGCACTGAGATGGGGTTTTGGAGCAGATGAGTTCGATGGCGGCTCGCTGTCTGTGGCCAGAGCCTGGCGAATGATGGTGGCGTCGCGGGTTGGGGGGTCGTGCATCCAGAGGAGGATTGACTTCTTGGTGTTGCCGCGGATCTCGGATGAGAGGCATTTGATGAGGTCCTCGTAGTATATGATTTTGTACTCCTCTTTGAGGTATGCTCACTGGGTGGCGTCGGGGTGGGCGAGTATGTTGATGACAACGGATGTGTCCCAGCCCAACCCTTTGGAGGGGTAGTGGAGGCTGGTTGCGTCTACCCTGGGGATGCTAGCACCAGGGATATGACTCACAGAGGCCATTGTTTTGGTTTTTGCAAACTACAATTGATGACATTTGAGAAAAATATTGAGAAATAGTATTTTGTATTTCATATTTGCCCCTTAATTCATCCTCACGTGTCCACACAGATGACTCATTTTAACGGAAATTATAATGGAGTTGACGAAAATGATCACAACTCTACGTTTTGACAAGTTCAAGGATCAATGGTCACAGATTTTTAGTTCAAAGATCATTGCTCCAATTCTGTTAAAATTTAAGGACCATTGCTATAATTTTCTCTTTAATTAATTATTTAATTATGATAGATAATTGGACGTTTTCCAATTTTGTTGATTTTTTTTCGAATAATCTAACATACATTGGAGGATGACAACATGATGGAAAATAGAAATGGATAGGTAGCATTTCCTCTTTTTTTTCCCTCCTGTTGTTAAACTACTGAGTTTATGAAAAAGTATACTATATATTGATAATGCTGCTATATCCTATCAAAATATGATCGAATTTATTATACGTATAATGTTTTTGATTTCTTTTGTAAAAGGAATACATAACTTGTTATGATCTAGATCAAACCCTACTTGATCCTCCAAATCAATAGGAATAGATGTTAATCAAAGGTGTTTAGAAATCTAAATTGAGGGCTGGTCAAGTAGCACGCCAACACATCACCTAACAAAACACCCCTACCTTTTCATGTATAGTATATTAGGCTTTGTCAGTTGTGGAATACAGTCGAACCTATTGAGGGTCCTTATTATCACAACTCATCACCTAACAAAACACCAAATTAATCCAGATTATGTTTCCTAATAATCCCCATATGTTCCCTAATGGCATGTGCCTCAAGCGCAAACTACGCTTACCAGAACCTTTAAACTTAAGCAAGTGGCAACAATGTACGAGTTGGTTTATATATTAATTGACTCTATGTGGTGTTTTACACAACTTATTTGGTCAGATATCTGGTGTATTAAACTGTTAAACCTATTAGAATATTTGTTTGTTGACTTGTTCATGAAACCATGGAATTTGGGACCTCAAATTCTGGGAACCTGCTAATTGTTCTTTCTTTGCAATTTAATTCGTTCGGATTCCAATAATATTGGCTGGAAGAGGATATATATGATTATCTTACTATATATAATTGAAGCTTAGATACTAATTTTTTTTTTTCAAAATGAAAAAGAGGTTTTAATGCCGTTGGGATGACACCAAAGTCGTATCGAGTTAGTAGTATTTTGACATATTTTTCGACGTAAAATATATTTAATAAGATTTTTTTTTTTTTTAAATTATTAAAAACCCACCATCTTTTAATTTTTTATTTTCTCACATGGGATGTCTTCCCTTTCTTCTTTGTTTCCGCATCTTCCCATTTCCCATTTTCTTCCTTTCCTTTCCTCCTTCATAAGCATCTCTCCTCCGCCACACCGCCAAATTCCGATGAATTGCCGCTCCCGGTTCTGCTCCTAGAGCGGAATTTGGCATGTCGTTGATTCAATTTATAACATCAGTTTATTATGTGAAGTTTCTTTTGCGATGAGAGCTGTTCCGTCCAATAATTTTTTACTTTTTATTTCCAAAGGTCGTTATCCAATTGATCAGATAGCATATACTAAGATTGTTCCTAAAGGAGGTGTTTAGGATGTATTTGTAACTTGTGATTTAGGGTTATATAACTTGGCAGGCAAATCATGAATTTGAGGACTGCATTGGTACTAATTAACCATCTATTCTCTAGCTAATTAATTTGGTGCTATATAGTGATGACAGGCATACAAAATGTACCATGCTTGTAGCTGACGGGCCGGTCCTAGCTAGCAATTAATATTCCAGCTACTAAAAAAGTAGCTTACCTTAGAGATATTCAGACCCTAAGAATAGTGAATCTGATTGATACATATGGTCCCGGGGTCTGCTTTTAGGCCATGCTGCATTATAATTTACTGGTACTAGCACAGCAACAGCAAGGTAATTTATTCTCTCTCCCCTAGTTTTGACCAATTCCAAGTGTTTTTTTTTATCTTTTTTATCTTGAAAATTCATTCCAAAAGTGGTTTGTTTATCTTTTTTATCTTTAAAATCATTCCAAAAGTGATTAATTAAAGCCAAAAGCATATGAGGAGCTTATCCCCAACGAATATTGGCCTTGTGTGAAACAACAAAAGTTGACAGAAGCAAGAATCATCTGCTTGTTTACACACATATCTATAGAATTCTATAAGTAATAAACAAAATAAAATTAATGACCTTTACATTTCAATATTACTTCCAGTTTCGTGTACACCAGACACTATTTGTATCTGACACACCCCACCTTCGATACCCACGTGGATACCGAGTTCGGGCTTGCTGGCCGACACTCGTAAGTGACGAAGCCATTAAATGCATGACAACACTTAGTTTAAGTAAATTAAATTACCATAAAGTTGTAGAAATTAATGTCAACATGCGCAAGGTTCAGAGCGTACTAATTTGAAACAGCGGAAACAAAATAATGAATCAAGTTCCTAGAATTTCTATCCATTACAAGGATGGATATTATTAAAGAAACTGAATAACAAAAATGATAAATCCCTACATGGTCGGGAAATAGAGTCAGAGCTGTCACTCGGATGCCTCGACTTCACCAGATGCTCTATCACTATGTCCTGAAGGGGGCGCAAAAACAAAAGGTATGAGTGAACGAAAATAAAAGTTTTCGAAATACCTTTCTCTTTTCAACATAATAACCCCCTATTTGAAATCCAGTATAATTGTAAAATAGTACTACCGTAGTATACGTCAAAATGTAGTGTATAGGTATAACTGGAAACATATATCAATATAAAATCCGTAGATAACAAATCATATTTCCAATAGTCCTTTCATCATATATACCAATAATATAAATATAGGAAAACCAACACAGGGTATATAAGCAATCACCCATGTACGTGTTGAGGAACAGCCTCTCAATCCCCATACAAGCACTTTACGTTATTCAATTAAATTGTACTCCCAGTACCACACACATGTAAGCACTTGCGCAATAGCGTGTCACACCCGAGTCCTTATGTAGTGGGGCCTTTTCCGCAAAAATAAACATAAACGTAAGACAAGCTTGCACTAAGGTATTTGCCAGACAATACCCCTGGAGTACAGTGCGTGTGACCCAAACATGTGAGACTTGTCCTACGGCCGTGAGACGGTACTACAACGTAGTGAAAGCATACCAAGTGTGTTTGAAAACATACATATATATCATGTGTTTAGATATAAGGAGCAATATCCCTTTCATAATCCCCAAATATTTAATATCGCATAAATAATATTTCCTCTCGAAATCATATATCAAATACCAATATATATATACGCATAAGTGAGATCGTAGTATAAACCATTTCATAAAATAAATTCAAACTTTTATACATAACCACAATCACCATTTAAACCCATTTCATAAAGCACATATATATATAGAAATATATATATATATATATATATATATATATAATATCACAAAACCATTTCATGCTAACATATAAATTCATGCTTCAAAATCATTCTCTAAGATAATAAACTATCCAAATTATAAAATATTTTAAAGCATGGAAACCATTTAATAAAACAAAAAGTCCACTCACAGGTGATCGGGAGTGAAATCTCCCTCGGTGTTGCCCTCCTCGAAGTGTGGCGCCGAAGAGTTACCTATTTAATATTAGGGGAAAAATTAGAACCTCCCTAATATAAATTAATATAGGCCCTATAGAAAAATATTCCAAAAATAATACTATTTTAGCGAAAACGGGCTCAAAAAACGATTTCCGGGGCCCGAAAACCCTACAGCCACCGTCCACCGCCGCCGGTGCCGCCGTGCGCCGCCGCACGCGCCGGGAAACGGTCGGACACGCCGTCACGCGCTGGGAGGAGCCGCCACACGTTGGCACTCGCCGGCAGGCGCTGGCACGTGTCGCCACGCGCTGCACGCGCGGTTGACGTCATCCACGCGCTTGCTGACGTCAGCGCCGTTAGATTTAACAGAATATACTTTTCTGACGGAATATTCCCTCTTCTTCTTCCCCTCGTCGGTCTCCGGAGCCGCCGCCGGCGCCGCAGTCCTTCGCCGTCTGGTTCGCCGGAATTCTGGAAAAATTTTCGAAAAATGTCCAAAACTTTAAAAATTCATAACTTCTTCATTCCTTGGCCAAATTCAATGTGCCATATATCAAAATGAAGGTATTGATGAGTAGAATATTTTCATACCAATCTGGGGCCAGAAAATGGCCGGAGATGGCCTGAAATTGGCCTGAAAGCTTCGGGAAACCCTAATTCCGTTCTCCTTCAAAATTGCACCAAATTCGACATTCTTTATATCGATTTGAACCTACTCAACGTAATAAAACCAATGGTAACGGTTTCGAGGGTTACCTAAGTCGGGATTGTACAGAGACTTGAATGGCAGTTTGTCATTTTCATTCCGGCGTCGGTTTGGACGATTGGGCTCGAGTTTGGGAATTCTGAAATCACAGTCTCGTCCAGAATGACGAGACGATCGTAATGGCTATAGTCTCATATCTCGGTTTGATGGTTTTGTGATTCGTCCAAAATCTAGGGTTTGGTGATTTTTGTGAAGTTGGCCGAGAGAGAGAGGTGGGAGAGAAAGAGAGATAGGTCGGGGTGGGAGAGAATGAGGGGATTGGCTGCAGCAGCCAGCCAAAAACCCTAATTCCAACTTACGGGGTGAAAATTACTAAAATGCCTCTACACTTTAAAGCTTCATAAAACGTTCGTTTTAACTCCGAATTGAGTTCCGCTTGCGTCCACGCGTTCGTATTTACGAGTACATCATGAATATGTAAAGAAATAAATTTTCACAAGTCGTCTCGAAAAGTCAACATTGACACTAGGGGTATTTTGATAATTTCACATAAAATTTTGGGACAGGTTGTAACAGTATCATTATGTACGTAGATATGCATATTCTATATATAATCATTTTACTAATGCATAATATTGAGCCACCAGAATTTTAGGTCTCGTTTGTTAAGGAAGATTTAACTTGGATAAGACTTTTAGTTCTCGCTTGTTAAGGAAGATTTAACTTGGATAAGACTTTTAGGACTATTTACTATATTAAAGGCATTTAAAGGAAAAAAATGGATGAGAATTTCTATATTTTATTCAAGTTGAAAGTTACTTATGAAAAAAAGATATCCATACTAATCCTCACAAAAATGGTAAAATTAAAAGACACAACTTGAATAAAATAAAGAAGCTGTCATCCATTTTTTCCTTCAAAATACCTTTAATATTGTATAATCTTATCGAAACCAAATATTAAAATCAGTTTAAGACCTTTTGCCAACAAACACATGCAGAGATAGAAAGCGGCCATTTCAAATCGTGAAATTAAGATGTTTGTCTTGGGCCTCTTTGTATAGAATGTACAGGTAATGTTTTATTTATACCATAAAAATGAAAAGCTTCTATAGACTTCTACAGTTCTTCTTAACTGCAATAAGAATAATAATTTCACTTGTAATAAAAATAAAAATAAACTTTTTGTTTACAGCTGACGATAACTTGTGTTCTTTTTATGTTCAAACACAAGAAATTCATTTATATGTTCTCCTTTGTTTTTTCAGGAACCCCGCGGCCGGTACAAGGATCTTTCTTTTTTGATATATGCATAATTTATATCATCAAACAAAAAGCTTACTAGTTAATAGTGAAATTAATTATGTCGTTAGGTCGACATATCAGAGATAGTGTTTCCTAAGCTCGCAAATCGACCACATAAGTGATATCCCAGAAATTCATTTATATATTCCTTTGTTTTTTCAGGAACCTCGCGGCCGGTACAGAGGATTTGAAGCCTAATGTCATGTGGTTATTGATCAAAATCCATCTGCATGATTTGAAGTCTATTAACGACAGCTACAAATATATTCTATCACCATATATAGCTCAAAATTCGAATTTATGTGTGTCCAACTGTGAACTATTTTATAAGACGAAAATATTAGACAAATAAATTAAATAGATGGCCAGCTTATTATTTGGTTTTTTGAGCTATATTTCACATTGTAAATATTCCATGATCTCCTATCACGAGCCCCCATCATATAAGACAGTAAACAGTCAAAGAACATTTCATTTCTGGTTGACACGTCTTTGTTAGGTTAGCAACAATTGAGGTTTGATCAAATATTATAGCAAAAACATCTCGTATTCAAGTCGACAATTTGTACTGGAAATTACATATTAAATGCTTCATTAAATCCGACGTATAATTTTCTTGTGACCAACGATTGTTATAACCTAAATCTTAGCCATGGTTATAGAATTCTTCATCACCTATATTTTATTCGACACTCGCAAATCTGTTTTGAATTTCTAATCTTTAACAAATTGAATACCATCTAAATATATAACTTGAAAAGTATTAAGAAGTATAAATCCTACATGTGGTCTAACTTATTAAAGATACTACATATCTTAAATTTGGTCAAAGGTATACGAGTCCTTATCTTAGTTATCTGGTACACAAATATAAGGCAATAGTTTATTCGTGTCACAATCTGTTAAGTGACAACAAAATCTAAAGTTGTTACATATATACAGCTCGTGATGAAGTTGTAGACGTATAAATAATAAATAAGGTGAGTGTAGTATATATACATAAGAATTGTAGCATGAAAACTATCCTTTCAATTAAATACTTAATCATAACGAATATAGCAGAATTAATATAGTCCAACAATATATAAAATGATTGAGAGAGAGCTTAAAGCTAGCAATCCAATTTTGCTTCCTTGGAAATGTATGCATAATTATATATATGTAACAATGATATATAAGAATGATTGAAGGAGAGATTAATTCTAATCCTGAATGAATCAAACATAGTAAACCTTTTTAACTTCCTTTTGTATCCAACAAGACATGAAATCCCTGACCGGCCAAGCAAAAACACCATACAAGCAGGAAAGAAATATAATAATTCAGCAGTTGATGTAGTCGTCCAACGTAAACAGCCTAAAAAATAATAATAATAAAAACTAATTAACCCAGAGCAATATAAATAAATAAATAAAAAGAAATTCAGCCAGAAGTTGGTATAAAATATGCATTTTGCATGAGAACAATTTCAGTTACATAATATTGATAGTGCATCAGAATAATAGGCAATACTCAATGCTAGCAAATTCGTTTGCTTCCGATCGATTGGACAAAGAACAAGTTGGACATTAGCAGCCGTACACTTGGCATCTTGACCCTCACAGGATTCTTTCAAGAGTGGTGTAGCGCAACGAAACCGCGGCACAGCCAAAACCAGGAAAACCAGAGGCTCTTTTCGGTCACAACAAAAACAATAATATTGTTCGCTTTCTATTGCAAAATTGCCACTGGTAGGGATTTTATCACACACTTTAAAATCACACAAAAATACTTATAAGAGAACAAGATTATCATAATATAAATGGCTCAAGCAAGGTCATCCTCCATACGGATTGATATGAATAACCCGTAATTAAAACCTTAATTATCTATTTAATATAAGATATAGAAAGTTGAGATCATGAATAAAAATAAACAAAATAAGTAAATTAAAACTAATTGAAATTAGCTGAAATATAAAATAATAAAAATCAATTCTTCAAACAGTTTTGAGGGCTGAAGTGGCGGTGCTCTCAAACTCTCATAAACATGTCTCCACTTTGGCAGCTATACTAGAATACTGTCCAGTGCAGCAACAATTTCGTCCATGTCTTCATCATCAATCTCATTCGTATTCACACCGTATAAAACATTCAGCAATTGGTTGGTTGATGATTTGGTCAGAAAAATGGCATGAACTAACTCATCCAATACGTCAATGTGCATGCAATCCTATTGCTCAACAGGGCGCTTAGCAGCTTCAAATAAACTAAACACAACTTATTGGTCTTGAACTCGAAGTGTTAAAGTGCCAGCTTCCACGTCAATTAGGGTATGTGTTGTAGCCATGAATGGTCTCCCTAGAATGAAAGGCGACTTCAAGACCTCATCCATGTCCAAAATCACAAAATCTGTTGGTAGGTAGAAGTTGTGCACTTTGATAATAAGAACCTCAATCACGCCTTTCGGATATTTAACATAACGATCCTCTAACTGAAGAATAACTGAAGTAGGCTTTAGCTCTCCTTTCCCCAATCTCTGAAAAACAGAATAAGGCATTAAGTTAATGCTAGCACCTAAATCAATTAAAGCACGTTTAAAATCAGAATTTCCAATAGTACAAGAGATAGTGAAACTCTCTGGATTTTTCTTCTTTGGGGGTAGTTTATGTAATAAAACTGTGCTACATTGTTCGGTTAGGATCATTTTCTCTGACTCCAAAAACTTCTTCTTGTTAGTGCAAATGCCCTTAAAAAATTTGGCATAAGATGGAATGTTCTTGATGGCATCCAACAATGGTAAATTAATATAAACCTTAGCAAGCACAAGCGTCTGCATAAAATCTTTCAATTGCTTATCCTTAGCCTTATGTTGCCGCCTTTGTGGATAAGGCAGTGGTGGCACATAAACTCGCGTAGGAACATATTATGGGGTAACCTCGGATTCGGCCTCAAGCTGTTTTCCTGCAGTTTTTTTGGGTGCTCAATCTTCCTTCGGTGTCCCTTCAATTTCATCAGTCTTCTAATTGTCACAACTTTTGCCACAACGTAAAGTTTTAACTGCTCTGCACTCCTCTGAACCCCTTAGGTTTGGTACAGTCTGACTAGGGAATCTGTCTTTCTCTCTTTCGGTATTCTACTGTGCAGTTTGCCCAATTTGCTGGTCCAAATTCTTAATTGATGCTTTGATATTCTGAAATTCTTGAGTGCTTCTATCAACAAACAATTTCGTCGCGTCTATGAATTTGGACAGTTGAATAGCAGGCTTGAGTGGTACATTAATTTGCTGAGTGGGCTATTTAAGATACGGCTTGGTTTGCTGATTTCCAACCCACTTGAAGTTAGGACGATCTCTCCATCCTAGATTATAGAAATTAGAATAAGGATCATTGCTAGGCCTCTAAAAATTATTCATCACATTAACATGTTCTTGCACAAGCTCAGGATATCCATCCTTGTGAGGGCAATTGAAAATATCATGTGTAAAAACGCTACAAATAATACAGCCAGTTTGAGGTGGCACAAGTACTGCTGAATTGGTTGCTAAAATTGTTTGCATTAAGGAATCAAATTTAGCATCAAACTTCTTCTCCAATTGTGCCATTTGGGCTGATACATTAGGTGAACCCAAAGACATCTAAAAAATGCCCATTTTCTGTGTTTGTTCCTCAACCCACTGTTGAGATTCTGATGCCATTCTATCCAACAATTCAAACGCCTCCCTAACTGGTTTTTCCATCAAAGCTTCTTCTGTTGATGTATTCACATAACTTTTAGTTGTAGCATTGAGCCCATCGAAGAAAATATTCATTTACAAGTCAGCGTCAAACCCCTCATGAGGGCATCTCATGTATAACTCATTATAACGTTCCTAAACTTCATAGAACGCCTCACTCGGTTTTTTAGCAAAGGCCAAAATCTCCTTCTTCAAAGTGAGAGTCTTAGATGCCGGATAAAACTTGTTGAGAAACTTCATTTGTAACTCCTCCCATGTAGCAATGTTGTTCGCTGAGAATGAAAATAACCAAGTCTTCGCATTATCCTTCAAACTGAAAGGAAACAAGCATATCTTAATTGATTCATTCGAAAAGCCTCTAATCAAAATATTCTTGCAGCCAACCAAAAACTCTGTGACGTGCATGTTAGGATCACTGTTAGGCAACCTAAGGAAGGCAGAATTTCAAGCATGTGGTGCTTAACAGTGAAGATGCCTATTTGCTAGTATCACTAAAGTCATTGGCTTGGTGCTGTCTTCTTTCTCTTGAAACAAAATATGCAAAAAAGTTCCTTGTAATGAGGGTTCCCACTGCAAGTTCTTTTCCTGTAGCCTTTGTTTAAGTGTGTGTTCAAGTTCTGGATTGAACGATGCAAGTTGTGCTGTTTGTGATCGAGTTGGAACTATACACCACCTGTCAAAATAAAAATAAAATTAAAATTAAAAAAATATACAAAATAATTAACTAAGAATACGATAAACACAGGTTATTATCTCAATCCCCTACAACGGTGCCAATTTCTTGGTAGGGATTTTACCACACACACAATTAATGTTAAAATCACACAAAAATAATTGCAAGAGAACAAGGTTATCATAGTATAGATGGCTGAAGCAAGGTCATTCTCCACAGGGACTGATATGAATAACTCGTAATTAAAACCAATTCTTAATTAACTATTTAATACAAGATATAGAAAGTTGGGACCATGAACTAAAATAAACAAAACAAGTAAATTAAAACTAATATAATTTAGCTGAAGTATAAAATAATGAAAATCAATTCTTCAAACAGTTTAGATAATCAAAGGTATAAAAGCATTAGGATTCAGCCTTCACCAATAACACTCCTTATGGTTCTACCAATTACTTATGATTTACACATGCACTTTGAAGATTAGGTTTTTGTTATACATATTCTACTAGTGATATTCCAGCTATAACGTATATCTAACATGCAACTCGTCTGTGATATTCAGATCAAATATGAACATGCAAGACTCATTACGTTTTGTGAAAACCTTTTGGAAAAAAAAAACATACTACCCTTGAGAGCATGATATTCACCTTAAGTGAACTTACAATTTCCAATCACAAGAAGCTCTAACCAATTTAAGGGTGATATTCCAACATAAATTGCATCCAATTATCTGTCTAACCATCCTAATGGTGATCAAGCACTAAGATATATAGATAGTTTAAAACAGTGATTGACAATTCAAAGTAATTATGCATAATATTATAAGTAGTTGAACAAAAACTACATACTCATGTTAAAGGCTCATGGCCTTACCCTAGAAAAGAATTACGCATAGGCATAATTAAAACATAGAATGTATTGATGAAAGTTTAGAAAACACCATTGTAGCAAAATTGCAATTAGCCAAAACTTAGCCGAGTTCTCCACAATTGATTCTCTTCAAAAATAACCCTAGAGATTCGGCTATATATACTACTAGGACTACAAAATCCTACTAAAAATAAGTTTCCCAAAAAATCAGGAAAAATAAAGTAAATTAAAGTTCTTATTCCAACAAGAACTTGACTTGGGCTGCAGAAAATCCTCCTTTTAACTGACTAAATCAGCTCTAAATCATGCCCATAATATATCATTAGAAAGCTTGAAATGTCTTCTTCAACTTTGTAGAAGAGACTTTGGCCCAAAAACACCATCTTGAATCACATATAAGCCAAACAAACTCAAAACGTCAATCTGCCCACCGTATGCATTCCGCCTTCATTTAATAGTCACGATCAAAAGACATGGAATTTAGGTTTGAACCTTTGACACGATCTTCTCAGCTCCAAAACTCCACCATTGTTCTATTTATTGAGCAAAACCAATTCAATTTACCCTATAATAAAAACATATAGAAAAATATCAAAATTCTCTCGAAAACAAACATAAAAGCTAAAATATAACATAATATCAACTCATCAACCACTAGACTCATTACTTGGTTTTCCTTAATCTTTGTTAAGCTAACATCTCACTGCTTGCTAGCTAGCAAAATTGCAGCTAGTATAAACAGTAGCTTACCACAAAATTGATATTAATATCTTTATAGTCAATCGAATATTGTTATGCTCACTCACCGTCCTATTTTTCACATATATTTAATTAACAATACAAGTGACAACTCAATATGAAGTACGTGGGAAAATATAGCAGGAGGTATACATAACATCATTTTTTTCAAACAAATATTATGAACTAATCAAATTTATAAAACTCTCATAAACTTCCTCTTTCATAATCTACTGGCCAATTTAATTTTTGCATTGCTGTTTTTCAAATATAGTACACTTTTGGTAATTATGAAGCATCTAAAAGTGGTAATTACTATTTGTTTTGTTAGTCTATAATACTATTTTTGTTGTGACTTAATAGGGTTTAAGGAAATTGTAGGATGAATTTCCCTTATGTCAGTGCCTTTATTTATAGATTAGAGAGAAGTTACTTGCCTTGCATGTAATACAATCCTAAATGAATAAGATCTTCTAGATTACATATGAAACCTAAATACAATCTACTAAGGCTTTATACAATCACATAATATCTATAATATATTAACAACACTCTTCCTTGAGTGTGTAAATACTCAAGTAAATGTCACATTAGATCTTCATGAATGATGTAGCAATAGTTGATGAAGTCGTCTCGTATGCACTGATCGAGAACACTTTAGTCCTTCTTAAGAAAATGCACATGCAAGTAAATCTCACAAAACCTAGTCACAGTAAAATCCAGAGTAGGACAAAACCATATTCTAAAGAGAAAAATGAGTTAGTGCAAAGTCAAAACTGAACATTTGTGAAACGTCAATAGTACGCACACAAGGGTATGACCAACCCAGAATAGGTGCCTCATCAAAACCTCGTCAGTCAACAAAAACTCAATGGGAAAAATGATGTTGATCATATGGAAAATAGTACATTAAGGTCAAATGAGTATATTTCTGGATACTCTCCTGAGTTTGACAAAACTTTAAAAAAAAAAAACTAAAAGTGTTGCAAATCAGACAATTTACGCATACCAATTCCTTAAATAAGCTTCTGAAAAGTAGACTTCGGTAGTGACTTGATGAAAAGGTTGGCAAGGTTTTCTTAGAAACGGATTTGCTTGACTTTAATATTTTAATGCTCTTGCTGTTGATGAGAGAAAAAAAACTTCTGCACAATATGCTTGGTGTTGTCTCCTTTGATGTATCCTTTCTTGATCTAGCCAATACAAACAGTGTTGTCTTCAAAGATCATTTTTAGGACATCAACGACAGAAGAAAGTAGGCGGTGTTCTCACAAGGTGACATTCATGGAACAAATGCTCTTACGACTTGATCCTTGTGTCTTTGCTGATGCTCAATAAGACTGTGATCGGTGAGGGCTACTGATGGACATTATGGCGATGATGTATGATAATGATGATGATAATAATAGTGATGATGTATGTATGTATGCAATGGGATGTGATGCTTGATTTCACCAGCCCCCAATACAAAGTTGAGCTTGAAATTGTAGTAGACGATGGACGATCGTTGCCGCAATACCCCCATAAGTAAATAGGCCATAGTGTCGGGTCCGACAAGGGTCTGCTTGCTGGGTCCGTTATTCGGGTTCGTGAGTTGGATCCACAAGGTGGGTCCGAGAGTCTTGAACTCACAGGTGTCCATGGTTATGGGTGTCCAAACGAACGGGTATCCAAAGTCACGGGTGTCCGAGCTTACATATATCCAAGTTAGCTGGGTCGTTATTCACATGAATGTTGGGCGTTATTGGCCCATGTAGACTTTTCTTAATCGGCCATTGCCCGCTGTATCCCATTTCGGACACACTTTCTCGGCGATATAGAAGTGCTCTGGAGAGTTTATGACCACAGGCACGCAGCCTTTTATTCCATATACACTCTCTCATATAGTCATACTTAGCCCACAGGCACCTAACCTTTTAGCCCAAACAAGTGGCCCATCAACCACCCTTAGCCGACAACAGTAACATTCCATATAGTCACACTTAGCCCACAGGCACCCAACCTTTTAGCCCAAACAAGTGGCCCATCAACCACCCTTAGCCGACAACAGTAACATTCCACCGATGAAGGTGACAGCATATAGCATATAGCATATAGCATACGCAACACATTGTTTAGCACACCAAGCCTTTGACTTTTCTTCCTTACTATAAGGCTATTCAAGAGTTTCAAATGTTAAAATTTAGTCTTGTATTTTTAACTATTCATCTGTACGTATGAGGTTTGTTAGTTTTTTTTTCAAACACAAATAGATCTATAATTCCCACCTCCAACTTTATAATTTGTTAAACTTTTGTATTTCTTTGATTTTTTTTGTAACAATTTTGGAATTAGTTTTTATATAATCTATGTTGTTTTATTTTTACGAATGTTTCGATGTAAAAAAAATCAAATTCTGAAGAAAAAAATTGTTGAGATTTTTTTGTGTTCAATATTATTGGATTTCATATCACAATTATTTCTGACATACTAAGAACTATCTCTTTGGATGTCCTACATACTGAAAATCTAATCTTTTAAGACTTTTTTTTTCGTACTTTTCTAATTTCCTATCTTCTCCTATCTTATCTTCTTTGACTTCTTACCCAGTTGTTATCTTCAATTCCTTTTTATAAGAAGAAGGAGTTCTAGTCAAACACACACCTCCTTCCTGAATCTGATACTTTTGCAAAAACACTTTCATTTTTCAATGGGTTTAAGTTGTGACAAGCGAATTCAAATGCTAGAAGCATTCGATGAGGCCGAAGACAACCATCAACATGCTGTCGTTGTTGCTGTTGCTCGTCACCAGGCATTGTTAGAGGCTTGTGGTAGGAGTCCGAAACATGAAGGTTCGATTGATGGTCATGAAGTTATTAATCATGGAAAAGAAAAATGGCATGAAAACCTCATGAAGGACTACTTCATCCCTCATCCTACTTTTGGAGATTCTAAATACCGTTGGAAAAGTGTGCTACTGAGCGCGCCACACTGGATCATAACCCAGAAGGTGCGACAACCACTCGATCTCAACGGACAACTAATCTCTGCCGTTGAAGATGAGTTTACGATGCACCCTCCCGCACTGGATCACTTGTTGTTTGTCTTTTGTTGCGCTAGGGCCCACTTTTCTGCCCTTTCACATGCTGTTGTTTGCTTGTCCTGTGGGTCCCAATGTCCACTCCACCTTATCCACCGGGTTCCAAACCAATCCCAAATATCTGCCCTCAGACCCAAATTCCTATTTTTTCCACCCCCAAAATACATTCCTTGGAGATAATTTGGACTCAAAATGTGGGATTTCCCCCTCCCTCCACGCAGTTGGAGACAACCTAATAACCCAAATTCCTATTTTTCCCACCCCTCAAGATATCACTTACTACCACTTCCCTTCTTTAATGAGTTCTACTTTATATTTGGATAAAATACATTTTGCACTCTCAAGTTTGAGTGCAATTACAATCTCGTACATCATCTTTAAGACATT
Source organism: Gillenia trifoliata (assembly GCA_018257905.1). Classification (NCBI taxonomy): domain Eukaryota; kingdom Viridiplantae; phylum Streptophyta; class Magnoliopsida; order Rosales; family Rosaceae; genus Gillenia; species Gillenia trifoliata. Next base: position 16,939,658 of record CM031087.1, read on the forward strand.
GCAATGTCATACACAAACTTGTATTTTAGTTGCAATTTCATCCATCCATTAGTCAAACCGTTAATTTGACCGTTAAGTGATGGTGTGGCAACTGCAGATTCCACTATTTTGTTGATGTGGCTGTCACAAATATACCACATAGAAAAAAAATTAAAAATACAATTCTTTTACAAATATTAATTCACGGAATTTTTTTTTTAAAATTTTAGTTTTCTTTTTGCCCTTAATTGCCACATCATCATTTAATGGTCAAATTGACGGATTGACTAACGAATGTATTAAATTGCAACCAAAACACAAGTTAGTGTTTGACATTGCAATGTTTTAAAAATGATATATGAAGTTGCAATTGGATCCAAACCTGAGAGTGCAAAATATAATTTACCCTTTATATTTATTTGTATCCTCTCCATCTTCCGTGTTAGTTGTTCATCTTTTCCGAGCAACTCAGCAAGAAAAAAAATTCCTCCTTTTTTTCTCCAGCCTCACTAGTCTAAAACCGAACAGTAAAGCCATATTCCTTTTCTTTTTCATTTTTAATTTTCTATATGTTTGTCCATCTCTTCAATTTTTAGTTTTTTCAATCTTTCATACGTGTGAAAAGCTTTTACAGACGCATCTAATTAATAATGATTTACTGGTTTTCTTCAATAATTTATTTGATAGAAAAAAAGGGGTCAGCCGTATCCACCCATTATTTCCTATACCTCTTCACTTGCATGGTTGGAAATTTCAAAGAGATTTAAATCTCAATTGCATTGAGATTCAAGAGATATTCATGAACAAAATAATTATTGTATAAAACATAAAAAATAAATGAATTTTGGCTTTGCTTGGATTGGGAGCTGTGAGTTGGGATATGGAGAAATAAATGGATATTATGAGGTAGTGGAGATTATGGGCAAAATTAAAAGTTAAAACAAAAATAACTTATAAAAAAAAGGAGTGAGTGATACGGTGCAAAACGAGTTTTTAATTATAAATAATTATGCTGATGCAGAAGAATTAGTTTCGTTAGATTAATCAAATGGTTTAGATTTCTTTAAATACGGATAAATGCACCAATGTTAAATGTAGATTTGAGATCTCTCTTCAAAACCCTTTTAGCCGCTTTTTTCACACGTACACGCAGCTTATCATTCATGGCAATGGTGGTGCTCGAAATGCAATAGGCTCGGCAAATTTGAGCACGCCCATTCCACTGGTGCTGCCAATAATTTTGGGTCAGCGTGAAGCACTCGGGTGGTCTGATTAGTCCATTGATGTATATTTAAACTAACCTAATAAGTAGATTAATTTAAACCAAATTTACTCGTAAGTGCACAAATTATTTGTAGTAAAAATATGTAAATAGGAGATCGAATCCACCGGGGTTGAATTACCAATAAACCCTATAACTATTACTTAACTAAATGAAACAAAAATTGGATTTGTATTGAAGAAGAATTAAACACTGTTGAAACCGAAATTTGATTGAAAACAAATGAAAGAAAATACTTTCGTATATGAGTTTTACCAATTGTCAACTCATCAGATTTACAAACAACTTCCGTATATGAGTCCGTGGTCAGGTACACATGCCATTAATTTTCCAAAAAGATATGAATTTTACCATGGTCAGGCTTGAACTCAAATTATTCCTACAATCTACATATCCATGGTCCAGTATATAAACATGTAGAAATCCAATTAAGCATAGGGAGAAACAAATTAACTACTTATCAACTTGGTCACGTTAAACAAATAGCTAATTTTTTAGGAAGCCACACAAATATAAAATAATCTTTCTCAAATATAAAATAAATGAATTACTACCTTTCTCAAATATAAAATAATCCCCCCTAACCAAAATAATATGAAAAATACTATTGTTATAGGAAAAAACGAGCTCAAAAAATGACTCCTGTAGTCCGAAATTGTGTCCGCCACCTAGCACCACCGCCAACGCCTCTGTGCGCCCTCACGCGCCTGCAGATGCTTGCCACGCGCCCGTACGTGCGGCCACGTGCAGGTTAGGCGTCGGTTACACGCGCCGTTAAAGTTAACGGCATGCCGTTAACTTTAACGGAAGATTCAGAATATTCTAACGCCGTTAACTCTAACGCCGTTAGTCAGTTAACGAAATATACCTAGCACTAACGATATATGATGTATCACATCCCAGACCGACTCCGCTGTAGCACGATATTATCTGCTTTGGGCCACGCCCTCAATGTTTTGTTTCTGGGAACTCACGAGCAACTTCCCAGTGGGTCACCCATCTTGGGATTGCTCAAGCCCAAACTTGCTTAACTTCGGAGTTCCAATAGAATTCGAAGCCAGTGAGCTCCCAAAAGGCCTCGTGCTAAATGGATCTGGGCAAGTACACATAAGGCACATCACCCCACTCCGTTGGTTGATATGGGATGTCACATGTTGACGCTGTCAAGAATATTCCGTCTCTGTTACGGAGTATTCCTTCGCCTTCTTCCTCTCGCCGGTCACCGGAGCCGCAGCTGGAACAGTTGCCGGCCGCCGTCTGGTTCGCCGGAATCTGGAAAATGTCGCAAGAAAATTCCTGATTCTTTAGAATTTTGTATCTTAGTCAAATGTCAACCAAATTGCACGATTTTTATGTCAAAATGAAGGTATTGAAGAGGGGAATACTCGTACCAATTTCGGGTTGAAAAAGTGGCTGGAAATGGCTTGTAATTGGCCGGAAAATCTCAGAAAACCACCATCTTCGTTCTACCTCAAAAATGCACCAAACGTCACGTATTTTATATCCATTTGAACCTACTCAACGATATAAAGCTAATGGTAATGGTCTCGAGCCTTACCTAGGTTGGAATCGACGTGTAGCTCGCCAAAAAATCTTCGTTTAGCCGTAGGTCTCGGTTCGGTTGATTCGCGTTCGAGTTTGACAGTTCCGAGGCTAGGGTTGTGTTCAGAACAACTAGGCGATCACAATGGATGTGTTTGTGGGTTGTGGTTCGACGGAATTCAACGATTCCAATTTTTATGGGATTTTGGTGTGTCTATATAATTTTGCCGTGGAGGAGAGATTAGGGTCGGGGAGAAAGGTTGCGAGAAAGGGAAAGAGAGTGACAACTTGAGGAAAAATAACTGGGTCAAAACCCCACTCAGAAAAACCCTAGTAAAATACTGACGTGAAAGTACTAAATTGCCCTTGAACTTTGAAGTCCCGTAAATTATTCATTTTAGCTCTAAAATCTGCTCTGCTTGCGCCCACGCGTTTGTATCAATGAGTACTATAAAGATAAGCTGAAGGAATAATTGATACTTGTCATTAAAAAAAAAATCAACAAAAGTCAACACTTACCCTCTAGGGGTATTTTGGTAACTTCACAACTATGCGCGAAAATTTACATGGAAAAATTAGGGACGGGTTGTAACAATCTACCCCCCCTTAAGAAAAATTTCTTCCGCGAAATTTGCAAAACAAAACTACTAGAACAACTGCAAATACTGAGCCTGCAATGCTCTTCGGTCTCCCAAGTAGCTTCTTTAACCTCGTGATTACTCCATACAACCTTCACCAGCGGTATCACCTTGTTCCTCAGAACTTGCGGGATAACTCTAGTGGCGAAGCTAGTTTATAAGCAACTGCGCCTACACGCACAACAGTCAACAATATTTTCGGAATGTTTTCGGAATGTGACCACCTTGGTGTGACAATCCACCAAGGCATGGTACTTGGATAGCCAATCCATACCCATAATAAGATCAAAATCAACAATATTTAAAGGAATGAAATTTGCCTCCATAAGTTCATCGCCGACAAAAACTGAGCAATCTCTAAATTTCCATTGGACGGTGCTTGTTTTCCCCAAGGGTTGAGATATAATTAGCTCAAACTCAAGAGGTGTCGGTTGTGCATTGAATTTTTTAGCAAACTTGGAGGTGGGTGTGTACATATAAGGCACATCACCCCATTTCTGTTGGTTGATGTGGGATGTCACACACTGCTTCTTGTTAGACTGCGACTGCTTTTCGTCCGGCTTCTTTTAAACTGCCTCTGAATCCTTCTGGGGCTGTTTTAATGCTTTCTTGGCTCGCTTCACGTCATCCCATAGCGCGTGTTTTTTTTGTCAAAATGTAGAAATGGGCCAACGTCATTTCCTTGCTCATGATCAACTCACTGCACAGCGGGTACTCAGCAAGGAGCCCTCGTCGAAATGCGGCCTTGGCAGTTATGTCGTACCAGTCAATGATCTTCACCTTCTCTGTCTTAAATCTTCACACGTAGTGGTGGATTGATTCCTTCAATCCTTTCTTCACACTGAAGAGGTGGTCGGAGTCCTTCCTTATCGAAAGGTAGGACGAGTATTCTTTAGTAAAGACCAAGGAAATCAGGTGGAAACTCTGAATAGAACGTCGCGCTAAAGTGTGAAACCAGTTTAGCTTGGCGTTTTACAGAGTTGAGGCGAAAATCTTTATGTAGAGGACCATTGTGCTTCGTATTGCTTAAGATGCCTTTCTGGGTCCTTGTCTACGCCTGCTCGATCTTGTCAATGAATGGTGACCTACCCAAGTTGGTCAAGTTGTGCCTGATGACTTCGTCTTGAGTCTTGATGGGCTCGAAATCGCACAGTCACTCTGTAAGAAGCCTCTCTAATTCCTTCTCAATTTGCCTCTGTTAGGGCTACGGTGCCTCCGATTGCTCTTGATGGCGGTTTGCAGGTCTGTGCAGTCTTTGACGATTGTTCGCATGTTCGCACTTTAGACGTAGGGCAGGTTGCTCGTCTCTGGCAGGCGAGCGAATGATTTATGATTGCGCTCGGCATGGAGTGCTAAAGGAGTTTGACCTTTACTCTACCTGGAGGTCTTCCTAGTGCCCAAGCTACCCTTTATGCTGAAGATTGAGAGGAATTTCCCAAGAGCCAAGTTGCGCATGGACTCCATGTTTGGGCTCAGACTCCGAGTGTCCTTCAGACAGCGAACCCAATTGTGAGTGCACGTTTCCTCGTGAGACAAGCAGAGAGTGAACGCTCATTTGCTCGTGAAAACGGAAGTCAACGTTACTTTGGAGGGCGAGGCAAGAGTGCACACTGCCTGAACGTTTGGTTCAAGACTAGTTGAGCGGCTGCTTATCGCAGCAGCGTTGGAAAGAAACCTCGCCGTTGACCCTTGTCCTGCTTTGGGACAAGTGGTTAGTTACCCGTTGAGTCTCCATGTGTTCGAGGAGGTGACTTACAAGAGTGGTCTGCTACGCGAGTAAGCTAGTCAAGTCTGCGACATGCTGGGCCATGTTTGGATCCTTATTGGTTACAGAGGGACCGACGGTCGGCATTGCCCCGAGTAGTAGAGGTGTAGTTGATGGTAGGAGCAAAATTTAGGCCAAGTTAGGTTGAATTCGTTGGAAAATAGGATGAAATTACCCCTGGTTCAACCCTCAGTTCGCCTGTCAAGCCGGTTGCTCTGGTTAGAACTGGATCTGATCCAATGACGTGGGCCCGGTTTGTTTGAACAAGGTTGAAGGCTGGTCTGGAGCCACTGGGCTGGGCCTCTAGCTAGATTATTAAAGTAGGCATGTGGGTAGTAGGCTGGGTTGCACATGGAAGCTAGGCTATAGCGCCCTAGGCTTGCGCGGATGAGTGTTAGGCTAGCACAAATAGGCTTTGGGCTTGCGCATACAGAGAGGAAGGTCGGCCTACTCGAGCATGCCGTAGATTGCTGCTGGGCAACTCGCCTTAGGCCTGTGTGGCTGGAGCGGCTGCAACAGCTGCTACGATCATCTAGGCCTGATTCCTGTGGGCCTTCTGCTCTAGGGTTTCACCTGGATTTGCAGTAATGGCTACAGTGATGCTCGGCGAAGGTGGTGCCACTACAACACAAATTGACATTTATAGCATGCCAAAAACGCTATAATAGGATACAATAGCGTTTTAGAAAGCGTTATGTCAGCCGACGCTATAATAACTCAGGCCTTTTCCATAGCGTTTTTGGAACGCTATTAAAAGTTGTTATATCATAGCGTTTCTAAAATGCTATTATAGGTATAATAGATAGCGGTTGTTAAGTGCTGTTATATATTTTCTACAGCATTTATGAAGTGCTATTATCTCTTTTTAGTAGAGGCTAGAGTTATTGCCATGGTCTAAATGCATGTTATTCATTTACTTTTTTTCTTATGCTTTGAAGAGCAAGTATATGAATCTGTTGGCCAATAGAAGATTTATAAAGATACATTTTATCGAATGACCTAAAACTGGATCAATTGTATTACATGAATGTTACAAAAATAAAGCTAGAAGAGTACAATTACCTACATACAACATTGCATAGCCCTAACACTAGACATAACTGCAGAAATTCTTAGCTCCCTTCAAAACAAACATCCAATATCCAAGGTCAATTTGAGTGTTTCCAATCTGCAAAATAAAAAAAATAAATATAGGGCAATCTATAAGAACAAGTCTTCTCCACACTGATCTAGAGCACAACATCCATCAAATGATAAGAATTCGTGCAAAATAAGTTATTGGACCACCAATTACAAGTACAATACAAAACAAGTACATATACAAACCAATTACAAGTGCATATACAAAATAAGTTATAGTTTCTACATAGTACATTGTACACTAGAAGAAGAAATCAATAAGATACTTATCAAAATATATAAGGCAAAGTAGGAAACTTAAAGAAGACGCCTTATACTCTTGACATTCAATAATATCCTTTCTTTGTTCACATCTTTTAAAACTGTGCAATTGACTATAGGCATAACTATGAATCATGACTACATTTTCCTATAAGAGAGCTTAATTTGTGGGCAACCAAGTAGAACAGCAACCCATTAAAGTAACTCAATAATACATAGAGTTCTGAAATTGTACTTAACCATATCATTCCAAATTATACTTATACAATTAAATACAATGAAACATCTAAAAACCATACTCGAAGAGCATATCTTACCACGTGTTTATGTTGCAAGTCAATCAATTAAATAAACTACAACTTTTTCAGTAATCAATAAGTAGTAGTCCGCTGCACCTGAATCAATTAGACATAATGAAATAAATAAGCAAAAATAAATTGCTACAAGCAATCAACCAATAAATAGAAAGAGAAAGTTCTTGTGTCATGCATTGGCATTAGTTCTTCTGAATAGAAATATAAGAATCCCATGTCATGAAAAAAATCCCTGCATATATATGTATTCTATAAGCTCATTGCTAGAGGCGGCTAATACACAGTAGCGTTGGCTAAGGAAGCTCTCATTATACACCAAAATTTTTACGAAGCCAGTCGTAGAAAGCCTGTTGACAATATGTAATTCTATCAAAGTAAGGTACACATCCAATAAACAAATGCAAAGGAACATAAAAAATTACTTTAAGGTAGACAACATATAGATCTATATGTTGTGATACCATACTCGAATAGAATAATTCTCTAGTGTACATAACCAAATTGTAAGTCTTGTTGAACATTGTTTGTCCTCTCCAATGCCAAAAAGATAATCATGAGTGCACTCATAACTTTTTTGACCATTCTGGATTAGCCATAATATAGTGAAGCTGAAAACAAATAAACAACTTAGTGTTAGTTTCTGTGGTAATTTCTCGTAAAATTACATCTCCATGGATTAGTACAAACTATGCATATAACATCTCCATGGATCATTGTGAAGAACAAAAAGGATTACAGAGGAAAATTAGTAAATCAATAGTATGTTCTATCAGTTCAAACTTCAATGAAACTCTACCAAAAAACAATGAATATATAAACAACTAATATTCATTTGTCAAAGAGATAGAAAGCCATAGGCAAGTGTTTGGTCCAGACAGAAAAATGTATCTTGAGAATAAGTTGTTCATATATCACAACAACAAGAACATACCTCAGCCATAGTCTGCTCCTCACATCACTCCTTCCAAGTTGCAATGTACTTCCTCATTATGCTTTTGTATTTTGGAGGCATAGAGATTAGGCGGCTTAGACTTTTGTATTTTCTTTTCTTTTTTACGGAGCTATTACACTCATTATGTTTTGTTGAATTTCTGAAATACAAAAGCAATATAGTTTTAATAAATTAAATAAAAACAATACTATAATTTTAATAAATCTTGTCCCTTCGGTTTGAATTGTTGAAAAGTGAAAACAAAAGCCCAGAAAGGCAAACTTACTGAAGAGCATCTCCAGTAATCATCACTAACCCAATTTCTCGGAAATCTAAAGTTATCATTATCTTCATCGGTTGTTCCACCTCTAAACCACTAACCTATTCCCAAATTAAAATACGGAAAACTAAACTCTAATCCCAAATTGAAATACCCAAACTTAACCCTAATCTCAAACTGAAATACCCAATTCTCGACCCTAACCCCAAATTGAAATGCCCAATCTTAATCATAATCCCATCCTACAAACCTTTACGTATCAATGCAAAGACAATTAGAGACAATCAAGAAGAGAAATAATAGCTATCCAAGATCCATATCCTAATCAGAGAAGACCAGAAGAAAAGGAGATTAAAGGGTTTACCTGTGACAACCAAGGGAGATGCAGGGAAAAGGAGAGAGAGGGAGGGAGAGGGAGAGAGCGAGCGCGACAGTCTGAGACGGAGAGGAGAGAGCGAGCGCGACAGTCTGAGACAGAGAGGAGTGAGCGAATCTGAAATGAAAAGGAGAGCGTTATTTTTGAAGTAAAAAATTTAAGATGCCGCGTATTATTTTCAAGCCCGCGCACAAGGCCGCCTCTAAACTTTTGGTCCATAGCGTTTCCAAGTTAAAAATGTTTGCAAAATTTAATGTTTAATAGCGTATTTGTGAAAACGCTATAATCAACTGCTATTAATGAGATATTGTGGCTTAGTGTGCACCTTGCTCCAAACTCAAACATGAAGAACGGTGAAGCAAAGCTAGGGTTTGTCCATTGATTCCACGATTTCTTCCATACCCTTAAAGGGACGGTGTTCCGTTCGTCGTGGTTTCTGAATTTCCCGCCATATTTTCAAGAACAAATCCAAACATTGAAAAAGCTGAGGATTGTATGAGAAAATAGAAAAGAGAAAATTCAAGAATCGATGCGAGAGCTTTGTCGAGATTTTGACTCAAACGCTCTCAATGAAAGCTCAAATTTGTCAATGCAAAAATCCGACGCTTGATGATTTTCTACAAAACAAGAAAACACATTTGATCAAGGCCAAGACCACAAGCGCCACACAGGTAGGGTGGGGGGCGGGGGAGTGGTTGGCCAATGGATCTCCGATGCCTAAGTCAATTTCTCTATAAAAAAAAAAGAGCGTTTAGGGCTTGATTGCATAGCAAAAGCTTACCAAAATGTGGTGGAGATTGAGGTATAAATAGGAGAGCGGCCGGCCATGGGTATAGGATTACGCCACATGTCGGCTTCCAGTTGGCCAATGAATATTATCCATAGGATGGATGAAGAAATAATTACCAAAAATATATTTAATAAAATAATATCTTGAATTATCTCTGGAGAATTCTAATTAAATAGGATGAGGATTCCTTGAATAAAGGAATAAGCCTTCAAATGGGAAACTAAGGGAATGAATTTAGTAATTAATTTCTCATGAAAGAATTTAGTAATTAATTGCTCATTAATTTTCTCATAATTATCTCCTTGCCAATGGGCAACAGAGCTTGGAGAATCGTAGTCAGCAGCTCATGACATCTTGATGGTTGAGCAGTGCATGAAAAAAGATGTGAACTTTGCCATTTAGTAGGGACAATCTCGGGATTACCTGTGGAATAGTCCACGTGTTAGCTCCACAATTTTTAAAAATATTTTTGGTTACACATAAACCAATCCGGGCAGCCATCAGTTCAGTAGTTCCTACATGTTGATTGTTATATAATTTTATGTAGGCACAAAAACAATTATGTTACTTTATAGTAATTATTTTAGCTAACCCACCAATGAAAAAATTCTGCGTCCGCTCTTGTTTGTGTTCAATAATTTCGCAAGGGGATACAATTTTTCTACTTCAACGTGTTTGAATTCACGCTACAATATTTATGAATGTTCTTCATTTTGTTGTAACGATGATGGCAATGAAGTTGAACGAGTATTCTTGTAGTTATCATCAAATTACGACTTCCGTGCCCAAAAATAAATCATAAACTTTCATTAAAAAAGTTTGATTAGTCAAACGTGCATACTGCATACTTTTGTGATGAACAATGAAAGCAACAATTAGGATAAATTAGATAACTTATTTCAAGTAGACAGTTGCAGGTTCTTCTCAATTTGTACCAATATTTCTTAATAATTACAAATTTCTCATTCAAACATACCATTACCTATTTTTAATTTTGAAATTTAAGACTTGGTTAAATTAAAAAAATAATTTAAATTTAAATTTCGTGAATGCCCAGCTCAATATGAATTCATAAACCATGATTAAAATTGTTGAAGAGAGTGGATAAAATGTAAACAATTATTAGGAACACAACTCATGGTTCATAAACCATGATTATAATTTATTATAAGCCCATGGTTTAAATAGGATTAGAGTTTGAGTTTCTTCTAGTTAAAAATGTATTTTGATTAGGTATGTGATTCAACGAATGAAATTCTTCCATTAAAAAAACAAGAGAAGAAGCCATCGAAGATGGATTTTAATTGTGGGAATAATTAATTAAAAAACTTGATGAACAAGTGAGCTTTCTCTATCACTGAATTTTATATATATACATCACAAACATGAATTTTTAAATGTCCAAGCTTGTGACCAAATAAATGAAGAAAATATTGGACAAGTAAATAAACCAGTCTCTTTCGTCTGCCTTACATTAATTCTAATGTCAAATATAGTCATCAAGTTTGGAGACTGCGCATATTGAATTAATGGATTAATCACCAAATCGTTTATTCAGAGAAACCTAATTCACATTGCAAAGAACGTCTGACCAGAACTGTAGTCTTTAACACTGGCAAGCGTACAGTACGTTTTCTGGTCCACTTTGGTGGATTGAGAAAAGTTTGAACTTAATTAATTTTTATAAGTGATATATATGACCAAAAAATTAGGCAAAAAATATTATTGTAAGTGATCAAGTGGAGAAAGAGGCATAGGTCGATTGATTATATATGATTTATTGGTATGCTCTTTAGGAACAGGTTCAGTGCTACAACTTTGAGTTGTGTCTATTTTTATTGCCATTCACGTTTGCAATTCCTATAGTAATTAAATTGTCCAAAAGAGCATTTCCCATTGCCATGCTCTTATAATTAAGGTTTATTAAGTCTTTCTAATTATAATTTGCATCACACTTGGAACTTGGAAGCGTGAAGAGCAACAAAATGGGCAACATCTCTTTACATATATAGGGTTAAGATTAAGGGACAAATATTTAATATTATTACACTCTTTTGTAGCCATTAAATGTATCTAGATCAAGGGTCTTAAATAAAAATTAAAATGACTCACTTTAAATTACTTGGTGATGTGACGATAACATGGAAACAAAATAAAACTTCAATTAATTAAACCATTTTGAGAAAAGATTATTATGTAAATAAAAGAAGTTGATATCACATCACACCTGATTTTAACAAAAACATCATACTTACTCATAGTGGCTTGAATTAAATTACTTAAAAGAACAATTATTAGTTTAAAATATACCCAAACACAAATAGTAGCTTGAACATGGTTGGTTGCTACTTTTAACTTCAAATATATTTTCCTATAATATTGCCAGCTACTTTGGTGAAGTTTGAAGACAACAACAGATATATATGAAGGCATTATTGCTGTCCTAAAAGATAGAACGTTGCCGGAATGAGAAAACAAACATAACGATTTTTCCTATACATGTCAAATGTTCTAGAAGAAGATCATATATTATAGGCTTATTTATTAGCATGTCATTTGAAACTCAAACTTAATCTCACTTCTTTTTTTTAGAATAAAAATATCGCCACTTTGTATCTGAAACTTAATATTTACTCCACTTTAGTGAGATTCCATCAATTTCGTCAAAAGATTATCAAATATACTGACGTAGAAAAATAATTTAATAGTTTTATCCTAGTTGGCATTTAGGAAGCCATATTGTTATGTTGACCTGAAAAAGATAGGACCCATTTGAAAGGATCAGGAGGTTTAGGCTGAGTGTTATCGAGTCCGATTTGGAAAAAATTAGGGTTTTTTCCAAATCAATCTCGGATGGAAAATTTATGGATTTCTAGGAAGCGATCGAATATTTGGTTGTACAAGCCCATCCTCCATCTCTTCCAAATGAACAAATTCCATCTGTTTCATCAGATTTTAGAGTAAAATGTGATTTGGAGATCTACAAATGGTGCCAAAAGGAAGAAAATCAAAACCTCTGCGATTTTGGGAGAAGAACTTACATAAAACGGATTTACCGTCACGTGGCATTAGATACATTGTCAAGTGCAAATTTTTCTTATAGAATGTAGTATTGAATTAGGGCTCTACAAATGTGCAAAATTTTTAGCTTTTTGTTTGGTCGAAATAAGAGGCTTCATTAAAGAGAAAAGCTGAAAGCAAAAGCCTAAAGCAAAGAAGGATTATACTGAAGGAGGAGCAAGTCTCAAAGACCAACAGTGAAATCCGCCGCTCTTAGCGACTGGAAACAATGGGGTCGATCGACCCAAACCTCAGTACGCATCCCACTCTTAGTAATTGAATAAGAGAAATCAGCCGCAGCGTTGGTCGCTGAGTCCAGATCCATATGATTTCCGGAACCGACGACAAGCAGTAGCGATTCTTTCCCAAATTGATAGATTCGGGGTTAAGAGTCCTGGGTTCTTTCAATAAGAAAGGAGACCTGATGATTTGACCACAATACCCTTTTGCCTCATGCGAAATGGACAGCCACATAAACAAAATTCCTTCCATGTTTGACGAAATTGACGGAATGTTACTAAAATAGAGCAAATATTTGAGTTTAAAGATGCAAAGTAATAATATTTTTGTTCTTAAGAAAAAAAATAGAATTAAGTTTGAGTTTCAAGAAAATACTAAAAAATAAACCTATATTATATTGTAAGATAAAACTACTCATATATATCCAGGTACACCGTACACAACCCGACTTACTTAACTAACAGATTCTCGTTTTCATCGCATTGACCATCATACAAGCCTACAATCCACAACAAAGAACATGTACAGCCAACACAAAGAATCAAACTCCCCTACACACATGGCAATCATTTGCTGCCCCCAAACCCTACATCGCCATTAATCATCGTATTCAACACTAAATAATAGGCAAATTATCTTCTTTTTTTCTTTAAAAAATCCTAAATAATTATTTTTTGACAAACAATAAAATTATTACACTAAATTTATCTAAAGGAGTCTATTAATTAAGACCCAGTTAATACTGCAAAATGTGGAAAAAACCCACATATCTATACTATAATAAATAATCCCAATCATTACCATTTGGAGACTATGTAAGCAAAACTTGGCGTATATCTTTCTAGAAAATTACATAGACTAGAAACGAAACAAGATTCTAAAAATTTTGGCGTTATTTTGCATCATGTATCGGTTGTAACCACAACAATGAAGTCATCTATATGCTGGGAATACTAATATTTCTAGGTAATTTAGGTTTATTTTTGTTAATCCTTTTTGTCAAATATGTTTTTGTTAATCTAGATAATTTAGATTTGAAATCTACCTATCATTTAGACTGAAAAAGAGAGGAAAAATAAAACCAGCACCACATGTTGGGACATTCATGTAATTTACCTATGAGCTAGCTAGATTCATATATAGATTTGTAATTTACCTATTATTTAGCTATGTTAATTTCTGTAGGTGTAAAATTGTATTATACCTCAACTATAGAATCATGTTGGTTGCTAATTTTTGAGCTGCGATAACCCACCTCTCTAAGAGATACAATATTGATGAGTCAATACATGTTCAAGATTGTCATGGTGATGGGTGATATTTTTAGGTGGATGTTTTAAGACATAATCTTTAGTGTTTAGGTGAATGTCAACCCATGTTCAAGATTGTCGGAGTTGTGGTTGTGCATTTCCTACAAGGGGTAAAATGATGAAAACAATATCAAAAAATATGGAAGAAAAACATAAACAATGTTACATCCCGTTCCGGAAATAATATTACTTTATTCTCGGATGGGTAAAATGACAATTTTGCCCTTGGTTGACCTTTCGGTTGACTTTTGCGTCGTAACTCGTACAACGCATTCACTTGTATTTTCTTGATGTGCTCGTCGATACGAACGCGTAGACGCGAGCCGTACGTCGTTCGGACTCCGAACGAATATTTTACGGGCGTTGGTTTCCGACGTTTCCCGTATTTCAGTGTTGGGCAGTTTTGAGTTGATGGGCTGGGGCCCATTGGTCTGCAGGCCCATGTGGCCTATCCCTGAAAATCTGGGATGTTGTCTGGGTCTTTGACCCGTGTCTCCCTCTTCTTCTTCTTCTTCTCTGCTCTGACCAAAACAAAAGCTCAAAATTGTTAATGGCACCCATGGCCATTCCTCTCCCTCTCCCCGAGCTCCCACCAGACCAAATTTCATGGCCAAACCATCACAACCAGCTGGATTTGAACCCTGCAACTCATACCCAGAAAACCCAGAATTTTCCAACAAAACCCGAGAACTTTCCCTCGTGATTTCTCGGTGAAACCGAGCTCGAATCACCTCGATCTTGTCACCTCTGGACTTCTGGGAACCCTGGGATCACAACCCAGGGCTTGCGTGTGAAGGAGACCTCGAGTTCGACAAGTTTCAGTTTTGGCCGAAACTTTCGAGCCCAATTCCGGCCACCTCCGGCCAGTGACCGGCCCCCAATGTGGTAAATTCTGAATCTTCTCACTTCTAGCTTCATTTTGGTACTTGAATCGTCCAATTTGGCCTTGAAATGAAGGAGTTATGAAGCTCTGAAATTTCCCAGAAATTCCGGCCAAATTTCCCAGATTCCGGCGACGGTGACGGCGGCCGGCGCGGCGGCTGGCGACCGGAAAAAGACCAGAGTGACCGGCGCTGACGTCAGAGATGACGTCAGCAAACCGGGTCAGACCGGCCTTGCTGACGTCAGCGAACCGGTTCTGACCGGCGCTGACCGGCTCGGCTGAGCCGCGCGTGAGTCAGCTGTTGGAGCCGCGCGTGGAGCCGCGGCTTGGAGCGTTTGAGCCGCACGTGAGGGCGCGTGGGAGGTCCAAATTCGATTCTGTTTTCACGGGGCGACTCGTGACGACGTGTACTACCTCGGGGGTAGTACGCATGATAATTTTTGAGGTGTTTTGGACCTCCAAATTGAGAAAGCAAGGGATATGTTTAATTAATTCGTTAATTCGTTACCTTTATGAGTTTAATCATTGTACCGGTGATATCTCATATAGGTGGGGCCTATCCATAGGACTACCGGGGCTACCCAGGACGAGGTACTTCGACCCGGCTACCTACAGGTGAGTGAGTGGGCCCTTTCCCTATATTATTTAAATGTGATTTATGTTTGGGAAATTATATTTGGTTTATGCCTACATTATATCGTGGTTTTAAATGGATATTTATATCGTGCTATTGGTAGACCTTGTTATATTATTTTATTACTCGGTTTACTAGCTTGGCTCTCGTATTTTAGTAGACCTTGTGCTTAGTGGTATTTACTCGGGTTACTAACTTCGACTCGGTATTTCGATAGGCCATGGAAATTAGTGGGCTTTGGCCCACATTTCCATTTGGGAATTATACCATTAAATTGGTGATTTCCGTATCTTTTTGTACGCGTATTGCTAGTATCGATCCGGCTTTAATTTAGGGATTTTAGGGAATTAATTACTCTATTTCCCTACTTGTGCGCTTGGGTTTTTATACTCGTTTGACGGGCCTTGGGCCGTATTTGGGTGAACCTTGGATATGGTAAATTTCTACCGTATTTTGGGTTCACCTAGTTTGCCATTAAGTTGGTATTTCTATACCTTGGAACCCATGTGGCGTATTCTTGGTATTTCAAGTATTTTTAGTTATACGCTTGGTATTTCGGGGTACGGCACCCGACAATACCTTATATATTGTTTATTTTGAGGTTTATCCCTTGTAGGGAAATTACCCCACCTTGTTTTATGTAGAGTATTCCGTAGTATGTTTTCATACGCTCAACTAGGTTGCTTACACGGTGTTTGGTGTACCGTCCGGGGCCAGGACCAGCTTCACGTGATTGTTCACACGCACCTATACGCTCGCTATGGATCCATAGCAGGTGCCAGCCTGTTCTAGGTCGCCTGGGCGACTCGAACTCGTTGTGATGCGCATATGCGCCAGCTTCACGTGATTATGTACACGAGCGTACTGTTATTTATACACCCAGTCTGTTCATGACAGAAAATATCTGTATGAACTTGTGTGTTTGCTATACCTAAACGAGCGGTTTATCTTATAGTTTAGTATTGTGATTGTACCACTGATCTTCACTGATGCCACGGAGGCATTTATTTGATTTACAGGTTTCACATATATCCTTATTTTACGAAGTTACGAGTAAAGCCTTTTACGCCGAACGGTGGCTTTCTGCCCGTTTCAGACGGTAAGTATATTTCCGTACTTACCTCGTTTTCTACCTACTATTATAGTACGTTTTCTGAAACGGTTTTCCAACCAACTACTTGATTTTGACGGCGAGGGGTTACTACTTTCAGAAAACAAAGGTTTTTACAAAAATGACTATTATTGGCCCACTCACCCTTTTGTTTTGCGCCCCTCCAGGTTTAGTGGCTGGAGCTGTCTACGTTCGAGGCGGTGGTATGACGAAGGTTTAAATTTCTTGGTATTGTAAATACTTTGTACGTCGAACTTTGTACGACGTGTATTGTACTAAATTCTTCCGCCCGTACATTTGTGTACACATTGATCTTAGTCTATTCAAATAAATTCTTATTTCTTCAAATTGGCTTTCGTCACCCTACGTGGTGTCGGCCAGCACATCCGACTTTTGGGTGTCCACGTGTACATCCGGGTCGGGATGTGTCAAACAAACCATTAAAAACAAAGGAATCAAATGCATATAATAAATGTTGAGCAAATTGTATGCTTAATAATTGTGAAGGGCAAAATATATGCGAAAAGTTCACTCAAACTTTATCTAAACCCTATCACATTTAAAAAAAAAAAGTTTGCTTACCTGAAAAGTTGGTCAATGGGTTTAATTTGAAGAGAGTGATGTTATAGATATCATCTACTTCAATCATATTTTCTAGTTTACACGATGTGGCGGTTAATGATTTGACTCTTTCTTTAAATCATTAAAAAAAAAATTCAACCATCAACCGTTATAACATATGATCTATAAAATATAGTCTCTCTAACATTTTTCATTTAAAGATATACAATTTTTGAAGTTTCACTAAAATATGCTATTAAAATTGGCCTAAAATCAACTTTTCTATTATCTCTAAATTACGGAGAGAGTTTCTAACGTGGCGCTTAGAGAGAATAACACTACTCCAACCAATTTCATTATCCAAATCCGTCTAAATAATTCTTTATCTAATCCTCCATAGAAATTTTTATTTTCGTAGTGGCTCCCACCCCTCGTCATTAGTCAAGCTTCAAAACTCCTTGCTCCACAAGCCCACACGACTCATTCAAATCCTTCAACTCATTCCCTCTTTGCCTATACCTCTCCACAAAGTTCATGGAGTAGCGCCAACCCATGTTTCTCACCTTCCCATTTTTTCTTCTCTATCGAGCAACAAACCCTAATAACATACTAGTCATGAAATACAACATTCATGCAGTCTTGCTATGGGCACTCAGCTTCCTCCTGTTGTCGCAGCTGATCACAGCCCAAACCGCACCACCTCCTCCGCCGCAAGCCAACGGCTCAAGCTCGCCGAGATTCGACCTCAAGATGGCGGTGGTGATGGTGGTTCTCGTAATCGTTTTCTTCATCTTGGGCTTCCTCTCCGTTTACACCCGTCAGTGCGCCCAGACCCGCCTCCAGGGGCGCGTGGACCTCGCCCTCCGCAACGGCACCCAAATGGCGCGTGGCCTCGACCCGGCCGTCATTGAGACCTTCCCCGCCTTCATATACTCGGACGTCAAGGCGCTCAAGCTCGGCCAGGACGCTCTGGAATGCGCCGTATGTTTACAGGAGTTTCAAGACCACGAAACGCTGCGTTTGATCCCCAAGTGCGATCACGTATTCCACCCCGATTGTATCGACACTTGGCTGCTCTCTCACTCTACTTGCCCCGTTTGCCGGGCCTACCTGGTTCCTAAACCCGGAGAAGAGCCGTACACTTGGGTTGACCCGACCGAGGAAGATATCGAGTCCGGTCAACCTGACTCAGCACCATGTACGGGGGAAGCATCACCACCTCCGCCACCATCGCATATGCCACCCCGCCAAGAGTCAGTTCGGATAGTGGAAGATCAAATCAAAGAGGAGGAATCTCCATCTCCAGCACCACCAAAGTTTATCAATTTGGTGAATGGAAGTGAGGGAACCAATCAAAGAGGCCCACCTCGGTCGAGGTCAACGGGTTTTGGACCGCCGAGGTCAAGATCAACTGGTATGCGATTCACCGGAATATTATTTCCACGATCACATTCGACCGGACACTCGCTGGTTCAACCGGGTGAAAACGTCGAAAAGTTTACACTAAGGTTACCGGAGGAGGTACGGGCTCAACTTGTGAATTCAGCCTTGATTCGTAGCAGGAGTACCAACGTGGCATTCCCAAGGGCCGGCAGTGTGAGACAAGGTTTAAGAAGTGAGAGTGGGCGTGGAAAAAGCCCCGGTTTGTATGAGCGGTTTGACCCAAGTTCGCGGTCGAACAGGTCGGGCCGATCGAGCCGTTGGGCTTTCTCAATGTTGCCGCCGTTTGTGTCTCGGAACAGGTCTGTTAGGAACCAAATTGGTGATAACGACGTGGCAACTCAGTCGGCAGCCGGCCCATCGGAATTGAATAGAGCACCGTTGGATCATATTGGCGGCCATGATGAACGGTCAACAGATGCATTGCGGCCGAAGAACCAAGTTTAAACCATGGCACACGTTTAGGTAGTTTGATTAGATTGAAATTTTGTGTACATATCTTTTTAAAGTTTAGTTCATTTCTTTGTTTTTATTCATTTCAAAATTGTGAGAGAGAATAGGTGTAAGAAAATGATGTGATACCGACTAGTTTCAAAAAATTGAATGCGAATTTTCGTTTTGTTGTGACAAAATATTGAATACGGATGCCTTGCTAACTAATAATGTTGGAAAATTACTATTATTTCCTCGAGACTCGTCCTAACCTTGGTGTAAAAAGAAGTTTATGTTACCACCAGAAATAGAGGATTCCATAGATTTGTTTTTTATGGGTGATTTGAGTTTTGTTTGTTGTTGATAACTTGATGGGCATAGGGTTTCCATACAAAATATTCCATTATAAAATCTGAAACCTTGTTCTTTTTTTCACTGCTTGCATTGAGCGTATTTTTACCATACAAACTTTTTAATTTGAATCGTTTATTTTTTTAATCATCATATAACAATTATCTCTACCAAAAATTAATCTAATCAGGGATTATTTAGTCATCCATATGTATTGAACAAATCAATCGTTTTGGTACCAAGTAACATATTTATGATTAACAGTCAATTCATTTGATAGATATAGATGTCTAAATGATCTCCAATTTAATTGATTGTTTTTAAAAAGAATCTTTAAGCGGTGGTACAACAATATCAGTCCGCATGCAATTGAGTTAATAGCTGCTAAAGAAGGATTGGAATTTGCCTGGGATCTTGGCTTTTGTGATATTGTTTAGGAGATGGATGATCAAGGTGCTGTCAATGGTATAAATTCTGTAGATGAATGTTTTGATCATGAAGGGTGCTTGGTGGAGGAGATTAAGTTGTTGAGTCGACGTTTTCGAACCTTCCTGTGCCGATGGCAGCATCGAGAATCCAATAAAGTGGCACATGAACTTGCTCAATTTTCTATTCGAAATTGTATTTTTCAGACTTGGATTGAGGAAGAGCCACGCTGGCTCTCTCCGTTCCTTTTATATGATGTAACTATGAATTCTTAATATTATTGAAGAAGTTTTCTTATAAAAAAAATTTTGTGCGGTAAAAAGACATTAATTGTAAAAGGTGAACAAAAGGTGCACCCATTTGGTGGATGCAAACCTATGTGAGCAATTGGAATATTGAGAGAATTTTAGTAACATTTAAACTCCTTCCTAAAGTAGCATAAACATGAAAGTTTAACGTTGGACACTATAAAATGTCTGTAGACCGTTATCATAGATTTAAATATAATGGAATGGCAAAAGCAATTTTTTGTGCTGGAAATTAATACAAATCATAGATTTAAATACACAAATGTAAGAGTTTGGCAGTGCTTTAATTAATTGGTCTTCTTGATCTCTTCGCTGGGCACATCTGTATATACAGAGAATCAAACCATATCAAGTTTGTATTCATTTGTTGAAAGTCAATGTTTACCAAACTTTTTAAATAAAATTTGTTTTCAAGTGCGTTTCCAACCTAATGAAGAAAAGAACATTATATAAGACTTCAATGTAATCCAAGTCTGCAGAAAGCGAACGTTCTTCAAGCAGATAATGATCTAGTTTCCAAACATATGCAAAGATGAATGAATGAGTCGTTTACCATTTAATGTACGGTAAAATGCGAGGAAATATCTCTTTTGTCATGCCCTTTCATTAGAGGAGATTTTTTTAATTATATCACTATTTTATCACATGATAAATGGAACAATAACATCACTGAAACTAAAACTTAGTTGTATGAGAGAATCTTTCCTCCACCACCCAACATTTAGAGAGACATATGCCATAAAACAAATTTAAATTTATGTGAAATTTGTTATAATTTCATTAGTTGGTGGATGACCACCATACCTCTTGCCCTTCACCTTTTAGTTTCTATGTAACCTATGCACTAAATATTTGCGGTTAGTGCTTGTAACTTATTTATAATTGTAAATGATTGTATTTAGTTTCTTATCATGTAAAGCCTACAAATAGAGGTTTCTACCAAGATGAAGTAGATAATTTTGGAGAACATTTTATGACACATCCCGATCGTGACACGTCAGGTGTCAGGAAGTGCTGGCCAACACGTGTTAAGTGACGAAAGCCAATTATGCATGTATATGAGAAAAAGTGAATAGATTTAGAGTTGGAAGCGGAAGTCAGAGTGTGGTGATGGGTAAAACCCATTATTACAGGTGCATAACAGTCAGAGCAAAGTAAATAGTGCAAGGAATATAAACATTCACATTCTCGTGAGGATGGATAAGTAAAAGTTAACTAAAAGTAGGAGTGAATCCTACATAATCCGGAGGAAGTGTCAGAACCACCAACCACAGCCGAAGCAAGCCCTCGTCTCACTGGTAATCAAAACCGCTACTAAGTCCTGGAGAGGCGCAAAACTTAAAAAGGTGAGTGGGTCAAAAAGCAAAGTTTGATAAAACCTTTGTTTTCAAGAGCATACTATCCCCTCGCTGGAAAATATGTATAGTTTTTGAAAATACGTCATACTCCCCTGTATGATCCTCAAAATACTATAATAGTAATACAGGTACTCCCCATTCATCAAACTAAATGCTCAAAACACGGGTACTCCTCGAAAATCAATGACTGACTACTCACCCATATGTAAACACACAAGCTCAAGTAGATAAGCTACGAGGAACATGCTAGGTATATAAGTAATACGCTGAGTACTACAATGATGCGAGTCTAACGCTAATCGTTGTGCACAAAGTGCGTCACACAAGTTCGAGTTGCCTAGTGCAACCTAGAACAGGCTAGTACCTACAATGGATCCAAAGTTGCGTAATGGTACTGGTAGTGACATCTCTAAACGTCAAGGCTAGTCCTGGCCACAAGATTGAGTACTGATACCCAGAGTGTTATACATCTACTGATGAGCAACAGTATAGAAACATGTATGGCAATATGATACGAATGTTCTACCTCGAACATTCGCATATGATATGAGTCATGCTAACAAAATAAAGAAAGCAGTGAAAACCATACATAATAATACATTTATCAAAATAAAGACCCACTCACTCACCTGTAAGTAGTCGGGTCGTAGCTCCCATGTCTTGGGTAGCCCCGGTAGTATTCTGGATAAGTCTCACCTATATGAGATATCACTATAGTAATGATTAAACTCATAAAGGTTATAATTAAACTAATTAATTAAACCTATCCCTTGTTTGCTCAACACAGAGGTCCGAAACACTCAGAAAAATATCATACGTACTGCCCCTAGGTAGTACGCGTCGTCATGAGTCGCCTCGCGTCGATGGAATTGAAAAATAGTGTCCCACGCTTCCCCACGCACGGCTCACGCGTTGGTCAATGCGCCAGTCAATGCGCCACTCAACGCGCCTGCCAACTGATAGCGTTAGATCTAACGAAATATTCCAGTATTTTCGTTAAATCTAACGAAATATTTCTAACGTCATTAAAAGCAATATTTCCTGGAATATTCTCGATTGCTGACGTCATCGACCGGTCTAAACCGGTTGCTTTCTCGATTGCTGACGTCAGCGCCGGTCGCCGCTGCAACTAGCTCTGGTCGCCGGCGCCGCCGACCGCCGCCGGAATTTTGGCCAGTTTTCTGCGAAATTTTCAAATCTCCATAACTTCTTCATTTCTTGGCCAAATTTCACATTCTTTATACCAAAATGAAGCTAGAGAGGAGTAGAATGACGGTGTACCTTTGGTTTGGCCGTACAAGCTCGAGAAATGGCCTGTAATTGCCTCGAAAGGCCTCGGGTACTGTAGCATCGTCGATCTACGTCAAAACTCAACCAAATCAAGCAAACCACATATGAAAATTCATCTACTCAACGAGAGGAACTGAATGGTGGTTGTTAGAAACCTCACCTCGGTCTATAATGGCGAGAAAATCATCGGGAAGGTCCGGTTCTTCCGTGAGCTTTTCCCGTCAAACGGTTGAGAGTTTGGACGAACGGTTTGCACCGTTGAGTCCAGGTTGTCGAGACGAAGATGATGGTGATTTGCACGGCTTGCACGGTTTGACAGTTTTTCGTCGACGTGCACTATGCACATACGGTGAGAAAGAGAGAGACAGAGAGAAAAAGAGAAGAAAAAAGAAAATGAGGATAAGGGAGAAAAATGACCGGGAAGAAGAAGGAAAATAGATATTTTGGGGGTATTGTGCACCCACCAAAACAGTAAGATCACACGATCCTGTGTATAAAATAATCACGCACGTGTCCAAAATATCCCCTCAGGCATTATTTTATAACAAATTTTTTTACGGGATGTTACATTTTACATTGTCTTTCTCTACTCTCTCTCCTTTTCATTTCTTTCTACAATTTCCTCCATATTTTTATAACGCGTTATCAACACGAATCTCTAAAACTTGCTGAGCCTCTTATGGATTTTTTTGTTTTGGTATGTTTTCTTCTCTTATTTTTTTATTTCATTTCGGTTTATGGTTTTACTAATGATTTTACTTGCAGATGGAGTTTGTAATCATGCCTAAATGGTCCATACCAAAAACGTTAATGGATTGTTGTTTCTTTTTCAATTTACATATAATGTTTGCAAATCAATTATATTTTGTCTTTAATTGTTGGATATACAATTTTATTCAATTTCATTATCTGAACATGAAGTTCAGTACCATATTAGACCCGAAGTTCTAATTAAAAGAATATAATACTCTAGAACCCGAAGTTCTAAATTGAAAGAATATATAATAATCTTAGTACATTACACATATTCAAATTATTTTGTATACTGACTCCTATATATTTATATATATATTATTATTATTATAATGGTGTATTACTACACTATTATAATAAAAGAGATCATGACCTGAAGTTGTTGATTCTCATCAAGCCACCTAAAATTTCTCAATTACAATTATGACAGAAAGAATGAAAAAAATTAAATCATGACTTGAAGTCATTTGATTCTCAAAAGAAGAAAAAGAGACATTATATATTTAATTTATTTGAGGGCTAGAAGAACCATACAAGCATATGATGACCAGAAGATCCGAATATCTCAAACATATGATTAAGAGCAAAAAGTCTTCCAATCCTATACAGTACTTGGGGATTAGAAGATCATCGTACCTTATACGCAAACGAAGACTTGAAATTTATTCATTCTTATAATATAACATGATTATGTTTTGTATTCAGTTCTACAAGAATGTGACATATATATCTCTATATATATACACGTCGTAGTGGAAATCATATCACAATATGAAATGAACATGATTGATCCTCATTACTTAATGTTTGAGGTCTTTTTTATTATAATTGATTTTGGATGATTATATTTAAACCATTTGTATCGAGAGCCAGAAGTTCTCTGATCTATAATATTTATGTTTTGGCACGGCGCGGAGATTTTACATTTGACTAGTTTTGGAAATCATAGTATTTATGCTACAATATATATATATATATATATATGATTTAGGTGACGAAAGCCACCTAAATGTACAGGTGGACACCCAAAAGCCGGGTGTGATGGCCGACACCTCATGAGGTGACGAAAGCCATTTAGAAGAATTGAAGAATAAATAAACAAACCGAAGTAAAATAAGCTCAGAGTGCACGAAAGTGTGTGGGCGGAAAGAAATAATAAAATAATGAGTTGTGAGCAGAGTAGAGGATACAAAATAATTACAAGTGTAGAGAGTGTCATACCACCGCGTCTCGACGTCGAAAGCTCCAAGCCAACTAATCTTGGAGGGGCGCAAAACATAAAGCGGTGAGTGGGTCAAAAAGCAAAGTTGATAAAACCTTTGTTTTCAAGAGTATACTAACCCCTCGCTGGAAAACAAGTATAGTTTTTGAAAACACGTCATACCCTCTGGCATGAACCTCAAAATACTATAAGAAAATATACGAGTACTCCCCGACAATCATAACTGACATGCTCACCCATATGTAAACACACAAGTCCAAGTAGCTAAACTACGAGGAACATGCTAGGTATATAAGTAATACGCTGAGTACTACAATGACGCGAGTCTAACGCTAAGCGCTGTGCACAAAGTGCAGTCACACAAGTTCGAGTTGCCAAGTGCAACCTAGAACAGGCTAGTACCTACAATGGATCCAAAGCTGCGTAGCGGTACTGGTAGTGACTACTCCAAACGTCAAGGCTAGTCCTGGCCACAAGACTGAGTACTAATACTTGGGGTGTTATACATCTACTGATGAGCAACAGTATAAAACATGTATGGCAATATAATACGAATGTTCTACCTCCAACAATCATATATGATATGAGTTATGCTAACAGTTTGAAGAAAGCATTCAAAAAAACCATACGTACATATACATTTATCAAAACAAAGACCCACTCACTCACCTGTAGGTAGCCGGGTCATAGCCCCCCTATCCTGAGTAGTCCTGGTAATCCTCTGGATAACCTATATGAGATATCACACACACACACACACACACACACACACACACATATATATATAAAAGTAAGAGCTCCTATGGACATCTATTAGTGATTATGAACTATCATGTTTTTATCAAATTTATTTGAGTCTTAGAAGGAGAATACTTAAGAAATTGTTGAGACCAATTCCCGTCATTAGGGGGAGAAAAGGTTATTCCTGAAGAACGACGTGAATTATTATGGAATGTATTTACGATTGTCTTATCAAATTTTTGTATGCCTAATGAAAGAAATAAGACATGGAACATAATTCAATCTTGGTAATATATGCTTATCAGACAAATGAGAGAGACATAATCACTATTACATGTCTATAAGAATTGATGTTCCAATTAGACAATTTAAAGTGGTATCAAATGATTATATGATGTACGCTTGAGTAGTGACATATCTATAAGATACAAAAGTAGCTCCTTGAAAGTTGAGGCTATATTGGAAGGTCCATACATTTGAAATAATGTAAGGTTATTGAATATCCACATTCTCCATATGATTAATCTCATAAGAGATGAATTTCTTACAAAAGACGAAAGTCAATTAAAAAATAATGAAAGCCCTTGAAGGGGCATGGGTACCAATGACTATGAAAAATCTATCTTTGATGCAAACATAAGAGAGAATTGTGGAATGTCAATTGTATGATCATCTATGACATATTTGATTTATGGTACGTACTATATTGTCAAGTATGATGATAATATCACGTCTTGTTATAAATGTCGACAGCTAAATTATAATTGGCCAAATTGAAGAAGGCAATCTAGTGAAATTGAATATTTTTGAAAGACGTGAAATTGTTGGACCCATAAGTTAAACACGGAAAGATATAAAGCTAAAAAGGTTAGGAATATGTGTTTGTAGTAAGTAAAATAAACTCAATTTACATGCACAAGGTTTATTCTAAAATGAATTTTGATATTAGCTTGTTATATTATAAATATAGCCATGTTTCTTCTTAGTTCTTGTGAAGTGTGCTTACTACATAATCTAAAAACTCACATCTATATGAACTTTTTAAAAAATATTATGAAATGCTTGAAGCATATCGCACGAATTGATTTATTGAGGGATATTTAAGTTGCTTGAAGAAAATATCTAAGTTTTGAAAGAATCTGAAGCTCAAGGTATGTACTCAACTTTTTGAAATGAAAATTATTTGAATTGCCTCAATAAGTACTTGTATTAAATTATGAATTCAAATTCAAATCCAGAATTGTTGGAGTGTATTCAATTTTTGAAAAGTTATGAGATCTCTAGAACTCTTGAAGAGTTTATGAATTGCTTAAATAGCATACAAGAATTCTTGTGAATGTCTAGTTATATCATATAGTTTATGTCATGTACGTAGTTTATCTATGCTCTTATCCTTGTATCGGTAAAGTATAATTTTGCATATACTACTATTTTACTAATATCATAAAGCTTGTGAAGTTATTTATGAATTGTTTCTAATCACTTTACATTATTGAAAGGCTTCATAAATTAGTCTAGATATTTTGGTATTACTATAACATCTTCAGGTATACAAATGAAAGATATCTCGTGATGATATTGAAGAATTATATATATGAACATTAAGATTGACACAATGTTACTTTATTTTTGTTGCACCGACAAATAATTCGAGTATGGTGTCATCAGGGGCAATATCCAACAACTTTTCAATAACTGACATAAGTGCATCCAACACCATCATCAGTGATCCAAAAGAATGTTGCATATTTTTCTCCTTTGCTTTGGTTTTGTCCCACTAGATTTTCCGAGCAAGGTTTTTAATGAGGCAACTATGTCATTGTATGGTGGAGACATCCAAGGGAGAGTGATAATTTTATTAATTAGATGGTGGATGACTACCATACCTCTTCCCCTTCACCTTTTAGTTTCCATGTTACCTATGCACTAAATATTTGTAGTTAATTAGTGCTTGTAACTTATTTACAATTGTAAATGACTGTATTTATTTTCTTTTCATGTAAAGCCTATAAATAGAGGTTTCTACTAAGATAAAGTAGACAATTTTGGAGAACATTTTACATTATCTTTCTCTACTCTCTCTTCTTCTCATTTCTTTCTACAATTTCCTCCATAGTTTTATAACAAAATTGAACTTTTGTCTCTTTTATTCAAAGTTCATCTAAATCCAAAGCCCTCGTATGTATTATAATTTTGTTTTGATACATATACAGATTAAGTAACCACTAGTGCACTTGAATCCCGTAGCCATGAATTTAAATTTTGGAAAGTGATTTTCACACACCCCTTTTAGATTCTTACACACCTCTCTTAATTTTTGGCCATCGGATTTGATAAATCATATGAAATCAGCGGATATGATTAAAGAGGTGTGTGGGGAGAGATAAAAAGGGGTGTGTGTTTTATCATTTTTCTAAATTTTACACTACCTAATCACAATGATATTCGCTGCCCCATTTCTTCTTCCCAATGCTCTATTACCAATACTATATTGTTTTAAATGTACGTTGTGAATGATAGTGTAAAAGATTGTAGTTCAAGTGGTTAAAAAGCGTTCATCTATATGCCTAAATATTAATTCTTGATTTCAAATTCTCCCATCACTTATATAAAAATACAAAATTTGTGGATGATATTTTGTATCAATGAAACCATTTTTAAATTTAAATTTAAATTTGTGGATACGTTGAGGCAGTATGATCCAATGGTTCTAAAACTGTTTAGAAAAATTATATCCAGTTGAATGGAAATTTTTTAGCACATTTTTGTTATTAATCAGTTGTTGAGATTTAACTAAATAAGTTGTAGTTAAATTTCAACCTTTCTTATTTTTTTGAAAAAAATAATGCGCAGGTGACCTTTGATCATAACTTGAAATACAGATATAAACCTAGGATTAAAACCTCTCGGCTCCGGCTCGATTCCGAAATTGCTTGGGCTAGCTCTACCCTCTCGTTTTTGGCAATTGGTAACCATATTCCCTCAATCTTGGGCTCACATCCTTTCACGGGGTCCATGACTTCGTGGGCCAATTCCTGTAAGCTAAAACAATGAGAAACTACATTTTTTTTTTTTTTTTTTTTGGGACGAAGCTAAAACAATGGCTATTCCTGTCGATATGTGGACGGTCTTCTGATCCATCTCTATCATGTTGTGTGATTTCATTTGTCAATCCTCCCTTATCTTCTTGCTTCATTACATTCATTTGCTCAAAATATGTTAATGACTTGTCCCCTTTTCCTTTTCTGTTTTCTTTGTTTTTCAATACAACTTATATTTGGAGAAAAGGGAAATTAAATACTAAGACCTCAATTAAGGGCTGACCGCCTTAATGACTTTACTTCTCCGTAAGTACGGAATTAGGAATTTTACGGCTGTAACTTTTTTCCGTCTATTATGTCTGTTTCCGCCCTTAGAGCAAGTCGATGGGGTGGATTGGCAGGAGAATGTGGATGCAATTCTTTGGGGGAAATTTTGTGTGGGGTGGAGAAAATCCCACCTAGGTGGGTGTGGAGCTCGGGGGCTGACCAGTCAAAAATGTCGCCGGCCAGAAGCCCTTAGGGTGGTGACGTCGGCTATGGCGTCGACCTGGCATTAATTTTTTGCGCGTGGCGCGTCTGATACACGCTCGGCTTTAGCGCGTCTCAGAAACTGACGCGAGCGGACGCGGGGGCCAGCCCGCATCGGCCACTTTGATTCGGCCAGGTTGGGGAAGCCCGTGGCTGCGGGCCGTCACGATCTCAACGAGTGATAATTTAGTAGTTGGATCTCAACGGTAATAAAAAAAAATAGGATTTAATCTCAGGTTGGATCTCGGATCAACGGTTGAATTAATTCCTTTAAAAATTAAAAAAATGTTTTAAAATTGAGAAAAATTCTGGTTGTGACACGTGGCACAATCTAGAGCGTTGAAATTCAAATTTTGTTAAATCCAACGGCGAGAGATTAATTAAGGGAATAAAAATTTTTAAAAATTGTAAAAAATATGGAAAAATCGGGAAAAATTTTTTAAAAAATTTGTAAACTTTTTACTTTTCTATAAATAGCTTGGCAATTTCATCTACCTCACACCACAATTCCATATTTTCTCAACATCTTTCAAGCTTTCTCCTATCTACTCCAAGTTTCAATCCAATTTTTTTCCGAGAAAAATGACAAGCTAGTGCCAGTACAAAGCGCGGACGCTTCTTGAAGATGTTGCGTTGTGTGCTAGTACAGGTTGAAATCACTCATGACTCAATTTCGGGAATGAGATGCGGTTGCGAGAAATGTGAGTCTTATTCATTCATATATTGAGAAAATGGGTGGCCAAAGAACCAAAGATTCATTGTCCGGTCGTTGGAAACTATAGCCAATCGTTTGAGTACGTGGAGAGACGCCTTGACACAAGCTAGTGCTAATCTTCGAAGTGGAGAAAATTTAGCGAATCCGAGGTAATAATATATTTATTTTTTTTTATTTGTATTATTTAATTGTTACCTATTTTCATTATAATTATTTCTTTGTATTATTTATTTATTTACCTATTTTCATTATAATTATTTCTTTGTATTATTTAATTGTTACCTATTTTCATTATAATTATTTCTTTGTATTATTTATTTGTTTACCTATTTTCATTATAATTATTTCTTTGTATTATTTAATTGTTACCTATTTTCATTATAATTATTTCTTTGTATTATTTATTTGTTCCTATTTTTAATATAATTATTTCTTTGTATTATTTATTTGTATTATTTTTAATATATTTATTAATCTCCCACATTGTATAGGAACTTCAAGCACAAGCTTGGTATGGTGCTCAAACCAAAAGTAAAAATAAAGCATTCACCGCTACATGAATGTTGGAATGTTGTCAAAGATTGTCCAAATTCGAGTTGTCTTGCTAATCGGTCGAGGAAGTTTTCATGAACGGCACCCTACACACTCACACACTCGGTGAAGATGAAGATGATGCGGAAGATGTGCGAACGCCTCCTAGTTGAACAAGCCGGGGTCGACAGGTTTCCAGTGGAGGCCCAAAGGCAAGAAAGCTTCAAAGAAGAGGTAATGCTTCCAAGAGTGATTATGCAAAGTATGGAAGACATTGCTAAGTCAAGGTGAATTGTCTTTGGCCGGGAATTGGCTAGATTTGAAATTTGAAAAGGCTAGAGAGGATGCAAGTGCACGCGATTATGCAAAAATTTGAAGGCGATCAAGAGAAAGAACTACTTCGGCAAGAAAGAGAGCATGGCGAGACAAGAAAGAATGGCTCAACAAGATCGTGAGATTATGAAGGAGCCTTTAGAAGGGAGATCTCCAAACTCTAAATATTTTTGGCAATCGGAGAAAGCGGACGTGGTGCGCGGGGAGGCGTGCAAGAGAGAGCGAGAGCAAGAGGAGATGGTCCTAACTTAACCACCAGTTGGTTAGGTGAAGAGTAGCCAATCGGCTTTGTTATAACAGACCCATAATTTTCCAATCAATTTGGGTTGTAATTTCTTATTCATTTAATAGAGTGTTGTAGACCATAATTTAAATTAAGAATGTATTTATTTAAAAGGTAGAGAATTGTTATTCAAAACACATGGGCGCAAGGAGAACGATTAAAAAATTTATCCGATATAATGATAATATTATTTTAATTATTTTATAAATAAATAAAAAAATACAAATATTTTATTGTTATTGGTTTTCGGATAATGACACGTGGCGTAAACGAACGATTAAAAATCTTATCCGAAATTACAAATAAAGTTATTATGTATTATTTTATAAATATAAAAAATAGTAATATTTTATTGTCAATTGCGGGAGGCAATTTGTAGGGGTGGAGAGGAAAAAAAGCAGTGTGAGGGGGGAATACACTTTGTTCATTAGAGCAATTACTTGTTCATTGGGGTGGATTGAATAGTGATTGCACGGGGAAAGTGGGTAACAACGGACTTGCCTTACGGTCTTTTTTTCCGTCTATTCTATTTTTACCCACCAGTCACTCTTGCCCTCCGGAAAACGATCGGAATTAGATGCAAGGAAATTGCTTTATTATTCTATTTATTGGCATGTAACTTCAAGGTTAAGAAAGATCGATGTCGATATGAAGGAGCTATGCGTGTGAAAACTTACCGAAGATATATAGGTGTTTTAAACAACTGAAGGGGTAGTTAATGTCGATACGCGCGTTACAACTGAAGGGTTTTAACAAGGAGGATCCAACACGTTCGTTTGACTCAACTTTCTATAGGTGTTTTAAACCTGTTGGTGTTTCATCATGTAAGATATATATGTTTCGATGATCTCATGTTTCTAGATTCATCATCCAAGTCTTGGATTTTTAATCCGTTAGAGATTGTTATAACTGATATGTTAAATCTTAATCCAACGGGTTAAATTAAAAACGTGTGAGTTGGAAACCAAGTTATTTGGTTGAAATATACAATTTTGATATAAGTTTTGCCTAATATCTAAGGACTAAGCATGAGGAAATATACTTTGCCACGTGGAAATGCTCTCCATTTTTCTTCATGGTGGACTAAGCACGATGAAATATCTTAATTGGACTTGGGACAAGTCAATAATTACCTACTCTAGCATAATATACTTTGCCACTGCAAATTTGAACGTTTCAATATAATTAATTAGGAATATCTAATTACCAAAAAAAAAAAGAAAAGAAAAGGAATATCCAAAAGAGAAAGCAGCCATGAACGTTTTTATACCTAATAATATTTAGGAAGATTACATTTTGGCACTACATTTTAGTACTTTTAGTACCTTTTGAAGTCTTCTTAAGTAATGTATAAAACTAACTCCGATCAGATATACAAAATTCTTCACACATGCAAAATCATGTTGTATTCAAATGTAACACAAAAATGAGCAAAATCGTTGTTTTATATTATTTCTCCTAAGTATCTCTCTTCACGTGACTTGTATGCATGTGTAGAGTGAGAGAAGTGATACAAAATCGAAACCAAAACCACGTACACATACAACAAATAAGCAAAATCATTTACAACATATAACTTCTTTTCTTTTCTGTTTTGTAAACAATTTAACTTCTTTGGAAAATACAGATCTTATCTGTAATTCTTCTATATTTACTCAAAAAAAAAAGTATAGTTTTATTAGTAGAGCGATATTCGCGCTCCAACTTGCACATAAGTGTAAGAACACACTTAAAAAGCGTCAAAAGCTCTCTTCTCAAACGGTAAGAGCCATGCACAGTTTGCACACACACACACGGACACCATGAAATAGTAAAACCGCGTCTAACTGTCATTTTATATTTTCCTCCGCCCTCTCACCTCCATCTTCCTCAACCTTTCCCATTCTTTCTTCATTCGCAATGGCCCGAATCAAATTCATCGGCATTCTGAAAGACAAAGCCTCAATCCTCAAAGCGACTCTATGCATCAACCGCCGAGTCTCCTCCGTACACCTCGCCGTCCTCCGTGCCACCACGCACGACTCGTCAAGACCACCTTCGGAGACACGAATCGCCTCTGTGCTTGCCCTAGGGCTTTCCTCCCGCCTCACTGCATGCGCATGCATCGAGGCCCTCATGGACAGGCTCCAAGTCACTCGGAGCGCCTTTGTTGCCCTAAAATGCCTCCTCACGATTCACAACATTATATCAAAAGGGTCTTTTATCCTCAAAGACCAGCTTGCTTATTACCCTTGTTTTGGGGGATACAATTTCTTGAACCTCTCCATGTTTTGTGACAATTCTGATTTGTGCATGTTGGAATATTCGTCTTGGGTCAGGTGGTACGCCGGTGTGGTCGAACAGAATCTGATGGTGTCTAGAGCGATCGGGTACTATCTCAATTCGACAAAAAAAGATGGTAACAAAAGAGACAAGGAAGAGAAGGCACTTGTTCTTTTGGACTCGGATTTGGCAATGGAGATTGAAGTGCTTGTGGAATTTGTGGTACGAATTTGTGACGCGCCCGATTCATTAGAGCTTCAGAAGAACAATTTGGTGTACGAAGTGGTGAGAGCCGCCGGCGAAGATTACAGGTCGGTTCAGCGTGAAATTGTTGTCCGAGTCAAGGAAGTTGGAGACAGAATCGACTCAGTCGAGGGTTTGAGTTCGGCTGAGTTGACTCGGTTGATTGACGCGTTTGAGAGGCTGGAGGGTTGCAAGGGGAAGTTGATGCTGTTGTTTGTGAACAGGAAGAGGAATGATGGGTTGTGGGATTTGGTGAGGGAGACCAAGGCTAGGCTTGTGGAGATGAAGGAGCAGCGAGAGAAGAGGCTGGTGGTTTTTACTGGGAGGAACGAGTCGACCGAGTCGACTCAAAGTTGGAACCCATTTCTTGAACCAGGACAGTTGTTGCTGTTATCATCTGGTGGTGGGTGGTTGGGCTTCGGACCGACACCAATAGCCGTTTGAACAGTAGATTATCGTTTCGGGTCGGGTTTTTGTAGTGGTGCACCCCTAATTATTTTATATGTGAATTATGCAAGCATTGTGCATGAATGACTAGGAGATGTCGACACATTGTGATATTCACGTGCATCAACTCATAATCACCCACTCCGCCATGCATTTGTAGGCAAGTAGAAGCACTCCTCTGTACATGTTTCTAGATTAAGTTAACAAAAGATTTATCTTTTTGTAATCAATAAAAAAGAAAAAAAGTGATTTATATTTTGTCTTTGATCTTTCAAACATTGTTCTTTAGTGTAAAGTGTGAACAGCTAAAGTTGTTAGTTTGACAACCCAATATTTGGTGTCACATTTCCAACAATGTGGATGTAACAGTGTGAATGTATTTTGACATGCCAAAAAGAATGGTTCAAAGAATTTTTTATTTTCGGGACAACAATAGCAACGGTGTGGCTTTGTTGTTGTTGGACAAAAAATTGGATGAATTTGTTTTTCATTGGAGAGAAACTTGGACAAAAGAGAAAATGAAATTCTAGCTAGTTTGCATTATTAACCCAAAATTTAAGTTTGATTTTTCTCATTGTAGCGTTTGCATATATTTTTTTCGTTGTTTATTTGAGGTTGACGGGTGTTTTCTATGACGTGTTTGACGAAATGACAATAAGATAAAACTGATGTTGATTTTGTTCTTATCTTAATATGTTTGTAGTGATGTATTCGGAGCTCAAAAACTACAGGGCGGCAGTTTATGCGTTGGCCAAGCTTTTGCAATGACCTTGGTTATTAATTTTGGAGGGATGGATATATATACTCCCCTTCCGTTAGGCTATCTCCAATCCAAAGGTTCCAAATCTTAAAATTTAACCTCGTGTTTTGAACTATTCATCTATACGTATGAGATTTGTTAGTTTTTTCCTCCAACCCAAAAAGATTTATAATTCCCACCCCAACTTTACAATTTGTTAAACTTTTTTATTTCTTTGATAATTTTTTTTAGAAACAATTTGGAATTAGTTTTTGTATAATCTATGTTGTTTTATTTTTACGAACGTTTCGATGCAAAAAAATTCAAAATCCGAAAAAAAAAATTGTTCTGATATTTTTGACTTCGATATCATTGGATTTCATATCAGAATTATTTCTGACATACTGAGAACTAACTCTTTGAATGTCTTACATACTGAAAATCTAATCTTTGAAGATTTTTTCTCTTACTTTTCAAATTTCCTATCTACTCTTATCTTATCTTCATTGATTTCCTACACAGTTGTTATCTTAAATTCCTTTTTATAAGCAGAAGGAGTTCCAGGCAAACACACACCTCCTTCTTAAATCTGATACTTTTGCAAAAATACTTTCATTTTTCAATAGATTCAAGTTGTGACAACCGAATTCAGATGCCAGAAGCATTCGATAAAGCCGAAGATAGCCATCAACACGCCTTCGTTGTTGCTGCTGCTCGTCACCAGGCATTGTTGGAGGCTCGTGGTAGGCGTCCGAAACATGGAGGTTCGGTTGTTGGCCATGAAGTTATTAATCGTAGAAGAGAAAAATGGCATGAAAACCTCATGAAGGACTACTTCATCCTTCGTTCTACTTTTGGAGATTCCAAATTCCGTAGGTGGTTCCGAATGAAGCGAGAACTCTTCAGCATCATCATGCAAGCTGTTGTCGCACACGACCGATACTTTGTCCAAAAATGGGATGCTGTAGGCCGTCTTAGTCTATCACCGGAACACAAGCTGACATGCGTCTTTCGACAGCTTGCATATGGTCTCCCAATTGATTCCACCGATGAATATACTAGGTGTGGAGAATCCACAGCTATTGAGGCTCTCATGAAGTTCTGTAAGGTCATTGTAGAGATCTATGGACGATGGTACCTGGCCATTGTAAAGATCTATGGACGATGGTACTTGGCCATTGTAGAGATCTATGGACGATGGTACCTCCGACGCCCAAATCAAGCCGACATTCAAAGGCTACTAAGCAAAGGAGAGCGACAGGGATTTCCAGGCATGCTTGGGAGTCTTGATTGCATGCATTAGGAGTGGAGGAATTGCCCTTCCAGTTGGGGTGGGCAATTTATTGGGCACCATGGTAGTCCAGCTGTGGTTCTTGAGGCTGTGGCATCTTATGACACTTGGATATGGCATGCGTTTTGTGGATTACCTGGATCACTGAACGACATCAATATGTTGGCTAGATCTCCTTTATTTGATGAGGTTGTCAATGGTGTTGCACCACAGGTAAACTATATGGTTAATGGTACAACTTACAATTTAGGTTATTACTTGGCAAATGGTATATACCCAAGGTGGGCTACACTTGTGAAAACTATTCCTTCACCTGATACCTGCATGAAAAAATTCTTTGCCAAAAAACAAGAATCGTATAGGAAAGACGTGGAGAGAGCCTTCGGGATATTACAAGCTCGATGGGCAATTGTTAGAGGGCCTTGCCTCATGTGGGCACCGGCCGACCTACAATCAATCATGATGACGTGCATAATATTGCACAATATGATTGTTGAGAATGAGTATGAGGAAGCAGAAGGTGAGCGTGAGTATGTGTATGATCAGGAGCCTAAAGTGGAGTACGGGTATGGACACAATAGGCATACATTGGCGGATTATATGAATTGGCATAATAGGATTCGAAACGCAGATGCTCACCACTCTTCGGAATGATTTGATTAAACACCTTTGGAATCATAGAGGAGATGTTGAATTAAATGGTGAAGCAGATGATAATGAGTAAAACCAAGTGCTTTTATTATATAAAGTGTGCTTTTATTTACTTGTTTGTTTGTTTGTTTTTTAAATAATGTAAGGTGTGCTTTTATTTACTTGTTTGTTTGTTTGTTTTTTAATCAATAATGTAAGGTGTGCTTTTATTTACTTTTTTTTTTAATTAATGTAGCTTCA
Organism: Gillenia trifoliata; assembly: GCA_018257905.1. Taxonomy (NCBI): domain Eukaryota; kingdom Viridiplantae; phylum Streptophyta; class Magnoliopsida; order Rosales; family Rosaceae; genus Gillenia; species Gillenia trifoliata. The sequence continues at coordinate 16,976,380 of CM031087.1, forward strand.
AAAATAATGTGATGGTGAACACGAATAAAATTGACATTACATAAAATTACTAACATTACATGAATAACAAAAGGATTAGTTAACAAATGGGTGGGTATTTATAGAGTTTTGGATGGTTTTTGGAGTTGGATCTAATTTGATTTATTAAATAATATTATTTTGACCGTTGGATTTAAATTTCAGCTGTTGGATCTTTTTTATTACCGTTATGATTGATTAAACAGATATGGGCCATTAGATTAAAAATGTATACGTTGAAAAAAAAAATTCAAAACTGACCGTTGGATTCCAATGGTCACTAAATCTGGGCCACACAATTTGTTACCGTTGGAAAAGTTAAAGTGTGGGCGCGCCACACTGGATAACCCACAAATGTGTGTGGGCCATTGGATCTCAACGGACAACTCATCTCTGCCGTTGAAGATGGGCTTACCGTGGACCTGCCCGCACTGGATCCCTTGCCCTGCTTTTTCTACTGACCTGGGGCCCGCCTGTCTGCCAAAGAACATGTTGCCTGCTTTTTTTTTTTTTTTCCCACCCAACCTTCTCTCTCTAGTTCCAAACCAATCCCAAATACCCACCCTTAAACCCAAATTCCTATTTCCCACCCTCAAAATACTTCCCTTGGAGAAGATTTGGACCCAAAATCTGGGATTTCCCCCCCACCCCCTCATGTTGGAGACAGCCTTAAGAGATTCTCAAATAAACTTATTTTAACTTACCATCTTCCTATAATTTATAACTTAAGGTTCCTTTGCTCTATCTTCATGTGTGTTTCTAACTATGTTAGGAGCAATAAAATGCTGACATTGGTTGTAATTAAGCTATATATATGTACCCAAAACAAGGAAAATAAAAACAGAGTTAGCCATTAGATTAATTTCATCACTTCATCCTGCCTAGTCAACTATAGTACGCCTTTCATAATTGTTCTCCTAAAAGAAGTGGATGGAAATAATTGATAAGAAATGCCATTAAGAGAGAGTATTGAAGGAGTGTTGTGAAATAGAAAGACTATGAGAGTTACGTTTTGTATTACTTTCTCTAAGATTCTATACTTGCTTCAACTTGAGAATGGGTAAATCACAACATCCCTTTCACAAAATAGAGCATACATCATTTAAAAAAAAAAAAAAAATCTATAGAGCATTAATTAATTAAATGCTTCGGAGCAAAAGTCACACTTGACTTCTCTACTAAGTTTGTATGTGGGTGAAATAGTTTGGTCAAATAATGACCTTTGTTTGCTTAAGTTTTTAACTCACAATTTTTGAATTGGAGTGAAGTCATATATATAAGTTTTTCTCTATACAATGATATTGAGGGGTTAGCATTGTGCTACTTATAACTTACTATCAAACTCAGTATCTAAGATAATCAAACATAGAACCGTCCACTTACAAATTATAAGGAATATCAAGTGTTAGTGCAAGTATCCATATTTACAACGAGTTCTCTTTACCTCTTGGGAAAACGTTTAACAACTACTCTGGTTGTGTTTTTGACTTCACGGGAATGGCCTAAAAATTCTCTAGCAATATAATTTTATACAAAGTGCATAAAAAAATTATCAAAATGCTACATTAAAAAAAAAAAGTTGGTATAAAGTGGCTCCAAATGTTTATCCGCAAATAATTTACCTTTTCCTTTTCTTCATGTATATCCATGAAATTAAAACAGCCTCACAAAGTGCAAGTAGCACAGTCAACTTGAATAAGCTTGTTCCTCTGTCTGATCACCTGGATTGGGAGTTGACCACTTATTTACTCGCTGGCTGGCCTTCTGAGCCTGCAAAATTTGTCAACCAATATTATAGGATAAAATGCTCGTTTCAGCTTGGACTTCTTTTTTATTTTTGTTGAAAAGAAACAAGTGCATACCTAGCTTTTATTTTTGGTGAAATTAAAGAAATAAGTGGACTTTTTATGATCGAATTATATACCTCCTTTTCCCAATCACGTCTCGATGTCACGATGCCCAAAAGCACTGTTTGGACAGCAGTTCCGCCAAGGATCATCCCACCCCACATGCCCTATTTTTATATGAAAATTTCACAAGCATATATATTGAGATAATTTAGTAAACGGATGCTTGAAGAGTTTGTTAGAAGCAAGGGTTTAAAATGCGCTAGGTTCTAGTTGGGCGGCGGATAGGGGCCTAGTGCCTAGGCGGGGGCCTAGTGCTTAGGCGTTTAGGCGGGGCCTAGGCAGTTTATTTAATTTTAATTAAATTTATTAACATATAAATAAATGTCTACTTATACTTATAAAAATATATAACTCTACTGAGATACATAAATTGCAAAATAAAATGAAATATAAATTATAAAGTACTAAAATATATTGAAAACATGGGGACATTTAAGTATCCAACAAGTCTATTACAATTTATTAAAAAAATAAATTGCAAAATGAAAGTTATGTAATTTCTGTGTAAGTGAGAGTATAGCGACCTAGGCAGGTGCCTAAATGGGTCTAGGCGGGGGCCTAAGCAGATCTATGCACTCTTTCTTATTTTGTAAACGACTAGGAATTAATAGTGGCAGTGGTCAGCCACCTAGCGCCTAGACAGGGCCTAAACTGCGCTAGGCGGAAACTTTTAGAATATATAATTATGGAGTCAAAACACACAATAACTAGGTTGTCCATTGAGATAGATGAAAGAGCAAAACGTACCGTGACACCCAAGTCAGTGACCCATCCCATTACAAATCCAAGAGGGAGCCCAATAACGTAGTAGCAGAAAAGATTTATGTATGCCACCCATGCTTGCCATCCTGAGCCTACAGCTACTCCTGTAATAAAAGTAACGACCATCTTCTTTACAAAGGAATAAAACACTAACGTTTTAGGCATAACACCATTGTTACTTTTAGAGGAGTGCTACCGTACGAGGGCAACTGTTGGACACCTAGATGCATCTATGACTAGAATTAGCGCAGACACTCATGCACGACTAACAATAACAAAACCATATATTACTTTTGCTTTCGCAACACTAATATTAAAATTAGAAGTGTTGTTTAAGCTCTTGAGTTAACTCAGTTGATGATGTGTTGAGTTAGAATTAGGATAGGTCAAAGATTTGATTCCCGCTTATGTAATTCAAAAATAAAACAAAAGAAGTTAGAAGTTGCTTCTATAGTAAGGGGACACATATATATTGTTAATGAACAACTTTCATGCACACGACTAACGTTATCACTCCTTAGGAAATGAATATCTAAGACCAATTTGTAGCCAACAATTTATGAAGGGGAAAAATTTAACCTGACAAGACGGGTTGAACGCCGTTAAGTAGAACTGTGATACCCAAGAGGTAAGACATTTGATTAACTTGTTGGATGACATCAGTGCTTGTTGTGAATATGTATCCAAAATTATCACGGAATGCAATAATAAGTATGCAGAAGAATAGGGCAATCAAGCTGGATTCTGCCACAGAAACTTTTGCTGCAAACTTTGCTGCCTGACCATTTCCAGCACCCAGCTCATTTGCTACTCTTACTCTGTGAGTTCCATGACAAATTATTTCAATTGCTTTACTTCAATAATAATGCAGACTCACAAAAGTAGTAACAGATAAAATAAAAATTAAATAAAAAATCATTTACCCAGTTCCAGCCAAGAAGGCTAAATGAAACATGAGCTCCCAAGCATTTATAGTCATGCTGCAATAAGGAAAAAGGTCAAAAACTCACAGTTGATACGGTCATTTGCATTTTTGTCTTTTCACTAAATTAACCCAAATTGGAAGATATACGCCAAAAAAAAAAAAGGAGGAATGTTGATAAAAAGGGGGTCTAGTACCAAATTGATAAGGCATCCACAGAAATAGTCGCATTCTGTAAGTGTCCGGTCATCAATATCAAGATTCTGTAGTACCAAAATTCCAAGCTGCATAAGTCATTACCAACAACGTTTGAGATCAAGGATGATTAATTTTAAAACACGGGATATTAATGACTCCAATGAAACTCTTAGTTTATTTATTTTTGACAAAATGATATTCTAATATACTCTAACTTACGAGAAATAAGACCTTATGTTTACACTTAAAGATCAATCACGTAGAAACCAAAATTCATCTAATCATCGAACTACAAGAACAGCAAAAACAAGGATGTTTAGGGTAAAATGATCACTATAATAAAATGATTACAAGCAAATATTGACTTGATTCCTTTTTAGAAGTAAAATAACTCCTTCACAGGAAACTTTAAAATTCTAGTAACTGTTGACATACTGCTGCCAGTCGGGTATGTTGCTTAAGGTGACATAAATATTTCTTAATAATTAAAAATTCTCATTTAATAAAGTATGGACAAAATTAGTAAACTAGGGACATGATTAACATTTAAAAAAAAAGTTTTACCAACACTTCAAAAATGAAGAAAGGAGAGATCATAGAATACCAAAGCATGACCCCAGAAGCAGTAGATAGTTTGACAAATTCCCAAAGGCCAGAAAAGGCTTCCATGGAGAAACCAGTCCAACTGAGTGGACACCAACCACATGTCACATATCCAAGTAACCCAAAACACAAAATCCACCAAGAGATATCCAAAGCAATACAAGCACCCACGACCCCAAAGTCTAAAACATACACAAAAAGCCAACTTATCAAGGCATGAAACACCAAAACCACCAAGGAAACCCACAAAGTCACAAAGTTCTTCAGCTGGCTCTGCAAGAACCTCTGCAATGGGAAAAGAAACGCATAGCTGAAGTGCAAAGGTAAAAGCCACAAAGACACCACCCCCGACATCTCCGCAACGTCGTCGGACTGTCCTAATAGTTTCAGAATCGGAGAGGCGAAAATGTATATAGGCAAGAGCAGAATGCAACATAGGAACAACACAATCCATGACCTTTGAAGGTATATCCCCAACATATGGTGCCTCTTGGCTCCAAAAGCCTGCCCACATAGTGTCTCTAGTGCGCTTGCCATGCCTAACTAGTTGATTGTGAACCAAAAAATAGAAAAATACAAATATGTCAAGACATAAACACATAAAAGTGTGCAAAGCTATTCCCATTTCTAGTTTGTCATTCTGTACAATCTGAAAGTCGGAATAGCACATGCCAAAAAAAAAAATTTATTATACAAACACCCTCTAAAATTTATCATATTTTGATCATTACCAGGAGACCAAAAGTGAAGCCAATAATGACATTGTTGGCAATGGAAATGGAAGCGAGTTCAACCACACCAAGGTGTCCGACAAAGGCTTGTGTAATGACGGCCATGGAGTAGGCAGCCAAACGGCTGATGATGGCAGGACCGACCACGCGCCATAGTTTCTTAGACTCTATCCAAACTCTTGACGGAAGGTGTGTATTTTGTTGATCTTCAGCAGCAGTAGTGTTTTTGCTTGATGATTCTGCTAGTAGAGATTGGTTAAGATCTACTTCTTCTTCTCTGTCAATGATTCCCATCATACAAATAATTTTCTGCCCAGTGGGTTGGTTTGTTGGAATAGTAAAACTACAAAAGAGTCATGACTTGAATAATAGATAATAGCTAATTGGGTGATTAGAAGTCGTTGCAGAAATGTTAAGGAAAATTAGGTAAATACTAGCAATCCATATGGAGCGCCACAATGAAGCGTGTCTGAGGTCCAAAAAGTCAAAGACAAAAAGACAAATCAAAGTAAGTGATGAAGTAAAATAAACATTGGGCCATCATGTAATATTTAATCTCCTTTGATATGATTTTAAAGATGAAAATGTTGAGAATTTTGCCTCCGTTAGAGAAAAAGGAAATAGTGGCAGCAACTTTCTTTCAAAACTAAGAAATATGAGTATTGTCCTAATAATGTGTATTATTGAATACAATCTATTTTTATTATTATTTTAATTAATATTAACTGTTAGATTAAATATGAATTAATCACAGTTGTCCATCATCTCGTAGTACCTGATAATGAATAACACTAAGATTTTTTTTGAAAAAACATGCAATAAGTTGGAATCTAAATATTGAAAATGAAATTAGAGTTACGCCATGCATTATATTGTTAGACAAGTGTTCTCAAAATAAAAGGGTAACTGATAAGTATGTGAATGACTAGACGCAACTGCTACGAGATTTAAACTTCTTTGTACATTTTTAAAAGTAGATTGTTGTCTATTTGATTTTAAACTTTGATACTTCGGATTTAATATCAAAAGGACATCAAATATGATCTCGAAGCTTGAGAAAGAATTAAAATAAAGAGACATGCTCTGCATGAAGTTGGGCATTTTATTTCAGAATTAAACACTTTGAGACAAATTATGGAGAATTAAGACACCAAAATTCATACAAAATCTCCTACATGTGACAAAATAAAAGCTTTCTTATTTTCTCCGTCTTATGGTTGAAAACCAAAACAATACGAACAGAGTTATACATACTCCGGTAAAGCTACACCCTATTATATCTGCATGGTTAATTCACATCTATATTTGGCACACAAGTAGTGAAAACGAATTGCAATTGAAAACTAGCGTACTAATCTATGTGCCTTAAAATAATATTTACCCTATTCTTATTCTATATAGTCATAATCTAAATATCCAACACACAATTGCTTAGAAATTTAAATAAATGATGAAATCAAGACATGCACTCCTGTAGAGAGTGGAGTTACCTTTCTAATTTTATATGATAATTATAACTACCTTTCGATTTCTCCCCTGATTTTTTTTTACTTTAGAAAATTAAAGAATCAAACTATTTTTTAAGCCAATTTCCTCCCTAGCTAGCGTCTGTTTTATTTACATTTCATCCCAATTTTCATCAAGTAGAGTCATGTACATAACATGTGATTGTTTTAAGGGTAATTTGGTCATTTTCTCCATGCCACTATTGAATGTCATTGGCCAATTTGATCATTTTGTCAAACATTGGGTAATCTGGTCATTTTATCCATGAGTAACTATGTATATATAATATGAAAAGAAAAAAACTTGAATTTTCAGATGTATTAGGCACCATCATTCTCAGCAAGAGAAGAATACGTTATCTTTGAATTTTCAAATACTGATGATTGTGTTTGGGCTATAAATGAAAATAAGGCATGGGGCCTCCATATTTTTATTTAAGCAAAAGTCACACGACTTTGGCCCATCAACTTTGAAGCCCAAAACCAGTGCTCAAACGACCATCTTATCTCTCCCCAACCTGTCTGAGGGCTCAAACAGGTTTCCCTTTGAGGCGCATCTGCTATGCAGGCTACCAAAATTCGAGAATATCTCGCCTCCTTAAATACACATAGACGTGTCATCCGACACACTGTTATTTCTAGGATCGTGTGAACAGCCTCAAGACACAGTTAAAGGCCACCAACCAACCATGAATTACTATCACTATTAGCACCAAATGACTGATCCACCCCTGCCCCAACTCAAGGATATGATCGTGGTTGCTCTTCTCTATTGCCTATAACTAGAGCCAGGGGCCTTCAAGCTCAGGACCTTCGTCAAATTCAATCTCTACGATTATACAAAAACTTTGAGTGATTCTTTAATCAACCCAAACTATTTTTCAGCACAAAAACAATTGCTCTTCCGGAACAAACTCTCTCAGCTCTTCAGCTACAAACACAAAGCCTTCCTTCGAAGCAAACGCTGCCTACAATCTCTGAGATCTAAAACTGTTCTAGCTCTTTCACCCCGTGGTATGATTTGGTTGGCTGGCAATTCCAACCACTCTAATTTCCTCTCTGAGGAGTATGTTTTGTACTAAGTCCAGTCCAAAGACAGTGACTCGGTGGACTCCTTTAGCATTATCTTGCCCTTCATGACCTGAATCTTGCTAGAGTGTACTACTTTATTTACATTTCCAGTTGTTTACATTTCAAGTTATGTAGCTCAGCTCTTCGGTCTCGATTTGACTTTATAAACGTTTGTAATCTTGACTCAATCATGAAATGATTACATTCATGTTCTCATTTTAGTTTCTATTTCATTTTCATTTACTTTTACACAAACATATACAAAGTCGCACTAAATTTTAAGTCCTCGTTCACTCGAGGCATCGAAAAGAACCTAGCCAAACCAGTGTTCCACTCAGCGCACAATTGTTTGGTTTATGAGTCATTTTTACGCACAACCTCACATTCACTATCACAAACACTATCTGTTTGCAGCCTCCAATAGTGGCACATTTATTCTCTCTTTCTCTCGAGGCATCCTTTGGCATTGAGACCGAAAGCAAACATGTGGGGTAAATACGTGTTGAACTCTTAGTGTCAAAGCTCTGTCCAAATTTTGGCACCAACATATTGTATTGTACGTAGAGAAAAGCCTATCAAAACAAGATCTAGCAGGTAAAGACCATCATTGTTTAAGGGTTTGTCCTAAATATTAGAATGAATCCTTTTAGGTCACGTACGAATTTTACAGAAATTGTAATCCAATTATCCAAACATAACACAAAGTGGGTTTATTCTATTTTATTTATGTTCCTCTAATTTATTGTCTCGGTTAGGATTCGACCAGTTGTCCACACGCTGCATAGCCTTCTGAGCCTGCACATAATTGATCAAAACCATTGTTGGATTACAACAGTGTAACTTCGACTTGTATACTTAAAGAACAAGGATATATAACTGGAAATTCTTATGTTTATTACATCATACCTCCATTTCCCAATCATGTCGTATTGTCACGATGGCCAAAATCACCGTTTGGACAGCAGTTCCACCAAAGATCATCCCACCCCATATACCCTGTGTTCCATTTATTTGCACAAGTATATAGCAAGATAATTGAATCAATTAATTTATCCTTTCAGATTTGATTGGAAGTAGTAACACATGATTTGGAATTCAAGCTTGAGACTATTAAGAAGGCATGTCGCAGACACTCAAAAAAGCAAATGTGTTAATTTTGTCAGTCTAATATATAGCATTGCCCCCAATTTATATTGGTTTTGCCTGCCATGTTTTGATAGGAATGATGTGGGATCCATTACCATTGCGAGTGTTCTCTCCTAAAGTACACAGGGTGTTCTCTCCTCAAATGTTTTCTTTTTACATCCTCAAGGAGTGAAAAATTCGAATTTAGAATTTTTTTTTTGCAACGTTGAAAAGAAAAGTGTTATTAGACACAGTGGAGGAGCTTACAAGGAACTAAGGTTGGGAGAATGACTTACATGAAACAAATTCATCATCAAGTGACGCTTCAATAATACATTGTCACGTGCAAATTTTTCTTCATATGACAATGCATTATTAGATCGAAATATCACATGATAATGAACCTGTTTCATGTAAGTTGATCTCACATTGCGATGACCCATACAAACTCCCCAATTTCCCTTTGAAAAAAAAAAACCTATATTATGAACAATGGGATTGAAGAGATGATCTGTATGGTCTCACCAAGTTAAGTAAAATAAATTTTCTTTATAGTCAAACAATAATATTAAACTGATTAGTAAGACAATAAAAGTCTAAGGTAGCCCCATTCTCCCAAGTCCCAAGTCTGAAACTACCACTTTCCCTTTCCCCCTTTCGTATAAAAGTACATAGCAAAACCCCTCGTTCCATCACTTTCTTAAAGTTATTTTGTTTGATACATGCATTATAGGTTGATCAACCTTTTCTTATTGTTCCACTCAAAATGTAGTTTGGGACGATTTTTTCATTTTTATTGACGGTCAGTGATTTTGATGTCAATATCAAAATATTTTTTGATATATTAGTAACTTGAACTCTCGTTATTTTATCATTGGTTAAATATCTTAACGTTAGTTACATGTGTGTTAGTTGTACAAGTAACCATATATATTGTATAAGGAGAATTATTTTCATTATTTTTATGATTTTTTAATGGCTCGTGTCTAGCCCCTGTTATTCGAAGTTCTTGGCTCCGCCACTGATTAGACATGTCTAGTGATCCATTACCCTAGTAATATTATTGCTTAGGTTGATGCAATGAGGCAGAGAAAGAGAGTGAAACGTACCGAAACTCCAAAATGGAGGACCGATCCCATTACAAATGCAAGTGGGAGACCAAAAATGTAGTAAGAGAAAATACTTATGTATGCCACCCATGCTTGCCATCCTGACCCGACGACAACTCCTGTGAGCATACAAAGGTGCCAATGGTTTACAACTGATTCGAAAGAAAAGAGAAGGACTACTATAGAGAGTATAGACCTAGCTTATAGTACGAGTATCAAGGTTAATTATACTATGACCAATTTTCTGTTAAGAACTTGAAGAAGGATCAAAGTTAACCTGCCAAGACGGATTGAACACTGTTAAGTAGAACTGTCACGGCCAAGAGATACAACATTTGATCAACTGCTTCGATGACATCAGGGCTCGATGTGAATACGTGTGCGAACTTGTGATGGAAGATGAAAACAAATACACATAAGCATAGACCGATTGAAGCAGATTGTGCCATTGAAACCTGTTGTGCAAATTTAGCTGCCTTTCCATTTCCGGATCCCAGCTCATTTGCCACCCTAACTCTGAGTTAATTTCATGACAAGAATTTCAGAAGACTCTTGAAGAATTACATGCTAGAAATACATTTGGGTGCGTAAGTAAATAATGACTCAACCAAGAATTACATGATACAAAGAGGTGAGAAATATGGTACGTACGCTGTGCCAACCAAGAAAGCCAAATGAATCATGAGGTCCCACACATTTATAGTCGTGCTGCAAGGTGGAATTAAAGCAATGATCATGGATTCATAATGGAAAAATAACCTATTTAAGCTTCGTTTGATAATCATTTTATATTTAGTTTTTAGTTTTTATTTTTTGTGTTAGTGATAGAAAAAAAATACATTGAATAAATGCGGGATGAAGAATGGTTGGAAAGATGTGAAGATATTGTACAAGGAAAAACAAAACGAAAATAAAAAACAATTTTAAGTTGTTTTTAATTTCAAGATCTTGCTTTCAATCTTTCTTCCTTGTTTCTCCCCCGCTCTCATTACCCTTCTTCATCCCTCATTTCCTGTATATACTTTCATTCATATCTCAGCCACAAAAGTGAAATGGTTATCAAACTGACTCTTACTCTTTGGAGTTTTCAGTTAGATACTTGTAATCTTGAGTTTTTAGGTCTAAGTCCTTATAGTTGGGTTTTGATTAGAATCAAATACAAACTAAAGAATCAGTCAGTTAGTTATATGTATTAAAGTCTCTGTAGTTAGGTTTCACTTTCCAAAAAGTTTCCTAATGTCTCATGCATGCATCACGTACCAAATTGACAAGGCATCCACAGCAAGAGTTGCTTCCTCTAAGAATCCAGTCATTAGTATTAGGATTCTATAGCTCCAGAATTCCAAGCTTGAAAGGAAAATAACAACAAACAAAAATTGCTAAGAAGTGTCTGAATGTTACGTATGGTACATATGCATGCAGGAAAAAATAGAAACAAAAACAGAGCAAATTAAGGAAGAAATTTAGTACCAGAGCAGGACCCCAGATGCAGCAGAATATTTGGCAAACTCCCAAACCCCAGAAAATGCTTGTATTGAGAAACCAACCCAACTCAAGGGACAACCACCAGACACAACATACCAAAACAGCCCTAAACTGCAAGCCCAGCATGAGATATCCAGAGCAATGGCAGCACCAACAACCCCAAAATCTAACACACTCACCAAAAACCATGTTGTCACTGCATGAAGCACCAAAACCGCCAACGAAACCCACAATGTCACAAAATTCTTGAGCTGGCTTTGCAAGAACCTCTGCAATGGGAATTGAAACGCATAGCTGAAGTGCAAAGGTATGAGCCACAAAGCCACTGCCCCAGACTGCTCCGCCACTTCATTAGACTGCCCAATTAGTTTCAGAATCGGAGAAGCGTATATGTACACAGGCAACAGAAGAATGCAGCACGAAAACAGCACAATCCATGACCTTTGCATGTATATACCCAGCATGTGGTACCTTTTGGCACCAAAAGTCTGCCCACATAGCGTGGCTAGCGCGCTTGCCATCCCTAACTAATGGATTGCCAACACAAAATATATATGTAGTTAATAATTACAATTTTATTCATATGGTTTAGTCCTCTTTGCAAGAAACAATATTGAAATCAGACTAAAACAAATAGAATAATGTAATAAAGCCAGCATAATATATTTTATACATATAAATGTCAAGTGTAAAAGCCAATTCTATATATTTACAGTGTCTAATTTGTTTCAACAACGTAAGCAACAAAATATGTAAGAGAGAGTAAGTGTTTGATATATAATTACCAAGAGACCATAACCAAAACCAACAATGATATTGTTGGCGATGGAAATGGAAGCAAGTTCAACATCGCCAAGGTGGCCAGCAAAGGCTTGGGTGATAACAGTCATGGAGTAGCCAGCCAAGCGGTTGATGATATCAGGACCTACAATGTGCCATAGTTTCTTGGACTCTATCCACACTCTTGATAAAAGGTCGGTCTTTATTTTCTTTATCTCAGAAGTACTTGACGATTCTACCGCCAATAGGGAATATTTTTGACGATTCATTACTTCTTCCTGATCAATACTTCCCTTCATCGAAACAGTTTCTTATAATAAAATGGACTGAGAAAGAAGACAAGGTAGGTTAGTGTCAGATGAAGACTACGGTTAGCTTCAATTCTTGCCTAAGTGTGGATGTCCGCATTGAGGATTGTGAGTTGCGAGAAATTTTTTAGGTTGACGCCCACACCTCATATAATATGAATAGATGCCATGGTTGATATTTGATAGATTATATTTGTAATATATCCCTTAATGCATTTGTTTCCCTTATCAAGCACAAATTTCAGATTACAAACAACAAAAATGTCATATTTATGTATGTCTCAAAATGAGACTAAAATTGGAGGAAAGAAACCCCATAAGTTGTACACCTTTGTTTGGAGATGGTGAGATGCCCCAACTTTGTTTGAAGCCGTTCATTGTCGAGAGGATTAATTCAGTAAAGAAATTTAAGACCGGTTCTTGTTCATCCATTTATGAGTAAAGACTCTGAGTAATGGAGATTGTAACCAAAAAAGAGTTTAAGAGAACTACTGTTGAATGAGCATCTAATTAATGAGTTAAACGGTACAATCAAGTTAATTGTGCTTCGGATTTTTAAAGTCGAATGAATGGAAGTGTGAGGATAAAAAATTTATATTTGTTGCCCCAGGGCATTCTTTCTTCCTTAGTTCCAAGCGACCATGTCAGTAAAAAATTGGCTCACAGTTTTACCTGAACAAATAACATTGACATGAAGGTTACACAAACTGAGGGGTCAATAAAGTAACGTTTGTAACGTCCAGGATCGTTTTTATCAACTTTTATAAAATACAGACGAAACTGTTAAGAACCGAAAAATAAAGGGGTGTAGAGTATATAACGGACCATTATACTAAATGAGGGATTAAATGAATTGCACTACGTACATATATAATCAATTACAACGCAGCACCTCTCTTGTTTTTGTTTTCATTTTCAATGGTTGAAAATCGGCCTCAGAGTTCAAAAAACAAAATCTAGCCTAAGACATGGTGCATGCAATTGCAGCTAATGTACTTGTTCCTCTGATTGCTCGTCTGGTGCGGGGGTTGACCACTTCAATACACGCTGGTTGGCTTTCTCAGCCTGCAATTTTCAATCATCAATTTTGTATGAGAACGAGTTTAAGCGAAGGTTGAATAAAATTGAATGTTGAACATTTGATTAAGTTCAATCAATCTATACCTCCTTCTCCCAATCACGTCGTATTGTGATGATGGCCAATATCAATGTCTGAATGCCAGTTCCTCCAAAAATCATTCCACCCCAAATGCCCTGTTTTTACATCAATTATACTATATTTGAATAAAATTGCCAAGATAACGTCCTTATTCCTTCCAGTGCTTGATGGAAATTAGATTACTTAAAGAAAACCAAATTATATTTACCCTAATATGCCCAAATGAAATAATAATGAATATGGAAGGGTATTGCAAACAACTGAGAAAGAGTTCTTTGCTAGCCACTTGATGAATTGAAAATTATGAAGCAAATTTGCAGACCCCAAAAACTGCAACATTGGTGCCATCAGAAGATTTTGGTACCACAAAACCAAAGAATCCATGATTGGTTCACTGGCTCTAAGGACTAAACTTTCATGTGTTCCAAGTGTCATCACGTGCTACGTCACGTAACGAGAGAAATAGAAAATGACATTGTATACCACATGATAAGAAAAGTTTTTAGGGAGGGAAATAAATTAAAACATCGTACCCCAATACTCAAGTTGAAGACCCATCCTATTAAAAATCCAAGAGGAAGCCCAACAATGTAGTAGCAGAAAAGATTTATATATGCCACCCATGCTTGCCATCCCGAACCCACAGCTACTCCTGTCGATTGTAAACCCAAGTGTGAAATATAATCAGAAAATTTACATTAGACCTAAATCAATTAACGTTCAAACTCATTTCTAAAATATGCTTGACTGCATCCAATATGTGAATCAAATATGGTTATGGTTACCTTTCTAATTGAGGGCGGAGTTCGCTTATATTATCAGACGTGGTTAATAAGACAGTCTGTACATGTTACTCAAATAATTAACACAAAAAACGAACCTGACAAAACAGGCTGAACACTATTAAGTAGAATTGTGATGGCCAAGAGGTAAGACATCTGATCAACTGCTTCGAGGACATCACTGCTTGAGGTGAATATGTATGCGATTTTGTGGTGGAGTGCAATTATAAGTATACAGAAAAAGACACCAATCACAGTGGATTCTGCCACAGAAACCTTAGTTGCAAATTTTGCTCCCTTCCAGTTTCCAGCTCCTAGCTCATTTGCCACTCTTACCCTGTGAGTTTCATCAAAAGAATTTCACAACACTGCTATAGGAGCTGTCAGTACAAAATTTCCTGCCTTTTTTGTTAGAAATCTTAATTATATTGTAGTAATTGCGAGAAACGGTGGTACTTTCTCCTACTAGTTGTATGATACAAGATGCATGTTGCATCTTTTCATTTAGAGGGTAAGACATTTCAAAAGAGTTGTTTTGAGTTGTATATAAACTCACCTCCACCAGTGAAAAAGAAGAGAGTGATTATCTTCAAAAACTCTTCTATTCTTTAGTTGTCTAACTCTTCCATTATTCTTTCAGTCATGTCTTGTGAGTACAAATATATAAATGGTTTGTTAGAGTCCGACATTTGTAGTGCTTCAATTTCGGATTATCGATCGTGTTGAATCCTAAGAGATAGATGCCTATTGAACAATAAGCACAATGACATATATGCGAAATTTTGTCTTTAGGACATTGCATCCATACAAACCTCAACTGCCAAGTTAACTCAACTGCCAATTAGGAGATGTTTTCAGGTTGCATAAGGGTATAGTCTTATTTTGCCATAATGTTATCTTCAATCAACTTGTGACAGTAAGTTATCTAATTCCCCTTTTGTTAATTAGTATTTTCTATGCTCCAATTAATGCATGGAGAATCTGTTAGCGAATTATTATAAATGATGAAAATTTCGTGAAGTAGCTGTATTAGTTCGATATATTTCATTTCTTTAGTTATGCAACGAGGAATGTATTCATTTATTATGTATGTAGAGGAATGGGAAAATGTATCATCAGAAACCATCACACATTTGAAATTTCCTTTAGGAATTGGTTGGAAAGTGGCATGGGGAGGAATTAATATAGTTGGGAATGCTTTAAATTTGTGAGAAAGTTAAGACTTTAGATAGGATGTATAAATTAGTCATTTGTAATAACTCTGAGCGGGAATAAAGTAGCCTACATTTATAGTTGATGACTAAGTTCTAGAGCTTTGATTCTTTCTGACCGTTTTGTGCGATTAAGATAGTAAGGCTAGAAGAGCTGTCTGACGACCAAACTTTATGTGTAGTTCGACTCACCTAATTCTTTTAGTTTTCCCCCTTTGTTTTCCAGTTTACATTCATTGTATTCGAATGGGTCTTCTGTAATATAATGCCGGTTTTTTTTTTTCGAAAAACAGAAAAAGAAGATTAAAGATTGAGAGACAATGCAATAAAGGTGGAGATGATAGAAACGATGAAGGAGATCCAAAAGAATTAATGAGGGGGGTCGAACTTTAATGGTACGTCTGTTAAATGATTTAAGATTCATTTGGAACCCACTACAAATTAATATGAAACCATTTAATAGTCGTACCATTCAATGGTATGTACTATCCACAATTTTTCCCCATAAAAGTGGATAAGATAGAATCATAGAAGTGGGAGGAAGAATAAATGAGCTGAATCTTTTGGATGGAGACCCAAAAGAATTAAGAGAAAATTACATAAATGAGATAAATTCTTAATTTTGTAATTGAAATAGGACTTTTGATACATGCACTCCCTGCACACCATACACAAAAGTAAAATTATCAAAATACCCATATATAAATTCACAACTCTAACCTCACTTTCATTGACACCAATTTTTTTAGAAAAACTACAGAAGTAAGACAAATTTTATTTTGGTTACAAGATTAAGGATTGTCTCATTTCTATAGTTTTCTAAAAAATTTAATGAGCGATCGTTGACGTTTCATGCCCAAGTGATTTTAACTTTAACTTTAACGACTTTCATTTGTGAAGTTATATAGTTTTTTCAGATTAGAGTCTTACAAATTGTTCTTAGATGAAGAAACGAAAAGGAGGGGGTGAGAGGATTCAACGCCCGTCTCCCAGAATTCAGCCAAACCAAAACTTTAACTTTTGGAGGAGTCTTTGTGATAGGGTTTAGAGAATCCATTCTTGCTACACATTCATGGTTCATTTACTACTTCGTAATCAAAATTACAGGAATTGAATTGAGGATGAATTAGAATGGGATGAGTCATAATCAAATTCCTATTGAAGCTGTTTAGTAAAAATTTTTGGAATTGGAATAGGAATGGTACTGATTTCATATAAGTTGTTTACTAATTCACCTGAATCAGAGTGAAACCCAATATGATTACTAAAATGCAATTATTCTAAATAAATTATCTTATGTTCTAATTCTTCATTACTTTATATACTAATTAATTATTATCCATATATAATAAAACTTCAATTAGTGTTGTAATTTCTTGATGATTATTCTTATTGGAATTCATATTATTTACATTATGATTGCTCCAACAATTTTTTTGTCATAACTGCTCATATAGCCTTATGTGCTATAAACGTTGATTTTTTCGTGACAAATAAGACACATTTGTTTTCCAAACTGCACAGTAAGAAAAGTTCTTGGTCAATACTACAATGATTAATCAAGAATTCTAAAGTATATGTTACCCAAAATAAATTTTAAACTATTCAACAGTACATATATTATTGAATGGTAAGTATTATCATCGAAGGTTGACCATATGATACCTAGGAGCATAGTATAATTTTGGCAGGACATGTTTAAATCTATATTCAAATGGTTATTTGACTAAAAACAAGGTTTTCTGCAAAGTAACAGTCAACGTGCTTTTAAAAGAGCGCAAGTTTCTGGTATGTTAGGTTGATTAGTGCTTTTATGAAAAGGACAAACATTGGGTCCAAGAGCTAAAAAATGACACCGAGGCTGCTGCTCTTACTAGAATCCGCAAACTTCGATTTCATGGGCAACTTCTCCGATGATCATACGTTTGTGAAGTGATAACCATTATCCACAACATGAGGATAGTAGTATATTCAACTCAAAATTTTACATGATATATAGATAATACTATGTTATGACAATCTTTTCACTATAATCTTAAGGGTGTGGGTTCAATGCAATGTAATATTTAGTACTACAAATATTTTAACAATTAAATTTTATTTTTACAATTATTAAATCTTTCATTTGTAGTCTTATTTATTTATTTTTCTTACCACTTAGTGCTACGTAGAAAGATCGATAAGGATGACAAATGCTTCTGTGAACTTAGCTATTATAATAACTTTTTTTTATTGGTTTTGTAATTTTCAAGTCATACCTATAATCGGTTTTGATATGTATGGTTTAAAGGGGGGTTTAGATTTAAGGACTAAATAAGCCGACTTTTAGAATATAACCTGAAAAGTTTATTCAAATCTAAAATACATCTTTCTTTTTTTTTTTTGTTGAAAAACTGAAATTTAGAAAATATACATACTTCTTTTAATACACTTTGCCACATCAATTATAAATTTTCCATATATATTGTTACTATTTACAAGAATAAGAAATTCAAATTTTTGACATTAATGACACATGTTTAATAAGGCATTCAATTGCATCTAAAAAAACGATAATTCTTTAAAATTCACAAGCTAGGATTGCGTTGGGTTCCATACTATATCATCTTCCAAAACCAGTAACATTACCTATGGACTATAGCTTTATCAATAGGTACGTTAGTTTAGGTTCATTTATCAATTTATATCACATAGGTACGTTAATTTAGGTACACTTATCAATTATATAACATAAGTACGTTAATTTAGGTTCATTTATCTCATATGTACTACTGATATGTGCACAACAATAAGCTAAAAAATACGATTACTATGATAATCCATGATCAGTAAAAGTAGCCAAAGTTCTAAGCGATTAATTGTATGGACAAATTAGCCATATATATGACAAATCCTCGTTAAAGCAGTTTGAAAATAATTTACAACTGACAGTTTTAATATAGGAAGATAAAAACAAAAATAGAAAGCAAAACTTAAATTTGAAACGCTGAGTCAAAAGATTAAAATTAATTTATAATCTTAGATGAGGCAATTTTCAGAATTTGATCTTATCTAAGAATTAAAATCTAGTTTACTATTTAAAGATCATTAAAAAAATATTCTTTATAACTTTTTATGTTTAAAAAAAAAGAATGAAAAATAGGAGGAGGTTAAAGAATGGTACCCTGTTCCAGCAAAGAAGGCTAGAGGAATCATGAGCTCCCATCCATTAATAGTCATGCTGCATATTTAGATCCAATCATACGTATTGCTAAAAAAGTAATTTTAAAATATAAATTTGAGTAATTAAACTTGCCTTAAGCAAATTAAAGAGATTTGGAGTTGTAGAAAATAGAATCTCATACCAAACTGACAAGGCATCCACAGCAATAGTGGCATCCTTCAAGTAACCAGTCATCAGTATCAATATTCTGTAATACCAGTTCTCCAAGCTGCATATATAAATCATATATAACAAAACCTACAGAGCATCAATAAAAACCCAATACAATAAAAAGATTACAAATGAAAAATTTACATAAAGTGATAAAAAAAAACAAGTACCAGAGCATAACACCAGAGGCAGCAGAAAGCTTGATAAATTCCCAAAGCCCAGAAAATGCTTGCATAGAGAAACCAGTCCAAGTCTGAGGACACCAACCACAAGCAGCATACACATAGAGCCCTAAAACCAAAAACCACCAAGAAATATCCAAAGCAATGGCCGCACCGACAACCCCAAAATCCAACACATAGATGAAAAGCCAGCTTGTCAATACATTAATCAACAACCCCACAAACGAAACCCAAGCAATAACCATGTTCTGGAGCTGGCATTGCAAGAACCTCTGCAATGGGAACTGAAACGCAAAGCTAAAGTGGAGGGGTATGAGCCACAGCGCCACCACTCCTGACCGCTCCGCCACCTCGTCGGTCTGCCCCAGCAGTTTAAGTATTGGTGTGGTGAATATGTACACAGGTAAAAGGGCAAAGCAGCAGAGGAACAACACAATCCATGACCTTTGCAAGTATATCCCAAGCATGTGGTACCTTTTGGCTCCAAAGGCCTGCCCACAAAGCGTTTCCAGTGCGCTTGCCATTCCTAACTAATGGGCACATAATTAAATTGTAAAACAGTCTGAGATCACAAACTCAGGGTTCAAAATTTAATTGTCAATTTTTTTGAGATTAACAGTCTGATGACATATTCAATTCAATGAAACAGAGAGTGAGTGTTTTAAACATTAATCAATTACGTACCAAAAGTCCGAAATTGAAGCCGACGATCACAGTGTTGGCAATAGAAATGGCAGCTAGTTCAACCTCGCCAAGGTGGCCGGCGAAGGCTTGGGTGATGACGTTCATGGTGAAAGCAGCGAGACGGCTGAAGATTGCAGGGCCAACTATTTGCCATAGCTTCTTGGTCTCTATCCAGACTCTTATTGAAAGGTCTTGTTTCTCATCTATGTCCTCCGCACCATTCTGGGGCAATACCGGTTCTGGCAATAGGGATAGAGAAAGATCTTCGTTTTCATCTCCCTTGTTGCTGCTATCCATTTTAGAAAAATATGAAGCAGTAGTTTCTTAGTGTCGTACGGCACCTAGTAGTCTATCAGAAAGTTTGACAACTTGGGTTTGTGAAGACGCCGGGCTAGAAGAGGAGAGGAATCTATTTATTTATATTGGAGCACACTATACTAAGGGAGTACACCAATTTGGTAAAACATTTATAATACTAAATTTGCTCTTTTCTACATATTAATTATATTAAATTAATTATAAATGAATAAAAAGGTAAAATTATACATGTGATTTAAAACCACCTAACCTTTTATTTTTTAAATTTAAATTTTTTATTTTTAAATTATTTTACAATTACATAAGTATAAATTATTTATTTTTTAAAAGAGCTAATACACAGTTACCAAAAGAGTAGGATTGGCCGTTTCTTTCTCAAAGTAGTGTTGCCAAATTGGATTCTTGTTTTTAAAAGTTGGTGAGCTGGAAAATCTGAATGACTCCATAGCCTTCTATGTTTCACTTTTCTCTTTTTTAGGTCGTTCAAATAGTTGGTGGTATGGTAAATTGGTAAATTGGTAAATTTGGAGTGTCACTTGCACTTAAAAGTGAGATTATATAAGAAAATAGGTAGGCTTCACTAGACTGGACTATGCTAAATAAGACTTCTAACTCATGTTTGGTAAGAATCGGGACTAATTTAAGTGGGACTGTATAGTCTCCGTCCATCAAAAACCCCTCACTTGCTCACCTTCTATAGCAAGATGAAAAAGGGTGTTGCTAAATAAGAACGGCGCTAAATTGGAGAGGCGAGTCCCACTGAAGCCGAGCTTCCATCTTCGTGCGATTCAACGATTCAACAACTCAAACATGTGAATCTCACTCTCGATCTTTCTTTCTCTCCTTCTTCATGCTTTCTTCCTCCCTCTCTGTCGTGCTTTCTTCATCCCTTTCTATTGTTGTTTTTTTTTTTTTTCTGGGGTTTTTCTCTGGATTTGAGTTTTTTTTGTTCAATTTTTAAGTTTTGATCATGATTTTGGTGTGTTCTTGGCTTGATTTGATAAATACACCAAGTTTGAATTTTGATTTAGTTACATTTAAATTAGTTATTTTTCTGAATTTGCAATGAATCGAATTTGTTGATGAGGTGGGTGTGCTTGATATTAGATGGTGGGTTGTGGCTGGATAGGTAGAGGTTGACTTTTGGTAGCCTAATTGCACATAGGTCAGTACTTAGTCTGTCTTAAGCCAATCCAAGCCAATCTAGTCCAATCCGAGAATATAGTCCAATCCAATCCGATGTGTCAAACGAGCCCTAAATTCTAAGTATTGGCTTGTAGAGGAGCCTGAACGGTTTAAGGTGGTTTTAGACGACGTTGCAGCTTTTTTGACCTTTTGTTTAACGAAGGTTTTGGCAATAATAATTGACAAAAGATAAAAATAAAAAGTAAAGAGCGGCGATCCCATTGAAAATGTACCTTGCAAACGTAAATATGGATGCTATTGACAATGATTGGTCCCAATGCGTAAATATGGATGTTATGAAAAATGTGATAAGAGTAGTATTTTTGTTCTTGTGAACACTCTTATAAATGTTAGTTTTGTTGTAAATAGTATTATTAATTAGGTATGATTGTGTAAACTTAAAGTAGCATCCCAATAGGATTTGGAGATCAAATCTTCATAGGTTTGTATTACTTGCAAGGCAAGAAAGCCTGTCATGATTAGTATAAATAATAAGGGTACAAGGCCAGGAGGAAAAGACACAATTCTCGTACACTTGAGCCATTCTCTCTCTTTCTCTATCGTCCTCCACTCTCTCTCGCCACTTTTATAATTTAGTTTACATGATTTTAATTTTTAGTGGCAAACTGAAATTTGATTTTATAGTGTTGCTTGGAGTTTGAGTGTGATGTCTGTTTTTTGTTTTACATGTTGTGGACCTGTGGTGTTGTATGAATGTAATTCTATGTGAATTTGTAATATGAATGTGTAATATGAATGTGATTTTGTGAATGTGAATGTGAATCAATGTGTAATGTGAATGTGTAGTGAACTGAAATGTGGGATTTCTATAATATATGCTGAATTTTTTATTTTTTTTGTCAAAGATTACTAATATATGCTGAATATGTGGAAATAATTTTGATTTTTACGATGAATTCAAGTAGCCAATTTGAAACTTATTCACAAACAGAAGATCATTATCTTCATGATCAATATTATTCCGATGAAGATGAAGAGTGGGATGATGAACCGGAAGTCAATGAGATACGTGATACTTCTAATCAAACCCTAATATTGTTGAGCCTTCCATTCCTTGGAAGTAGAATGGGAGAAAAAAAGAAGGGGGGGGAGCGGTAGTAATAGAACGATTTTCCATTCCTTGGAAGTAGAATGTGAGTGGGAGAAAAAAAGAAAGGGGGGGGGGGGGGGGGGGGAGCGGTAGTAATAGAACGACCGGGCCGAGTATTGTTGGCAAAATGCCTCTAAGAAGGAAATGATAGATGTCAAGGGGAATAAACGTTGGGTAGCCGTTTGCAAACAATTTAAGTGTCCTGCCAATTCAAAGAAAAATGGGACAAAGGGCCTTTTAGATCACTTGAAGAAGTGCGAGGGTTCTCTTGTGTATATTGCTCTGGATTCGAGGCAACTATTATTAACCCAAGATAATAGAGGTAAAATTGTGCCGCACACTTTCAATAAAAAAAGACTTGATATGAAGTGTGTCAAGTGGATTATCAAGGCTGAGATGCCTTTGAGGGTGGTTGATCAAGAAGATTTTAGGGAATAGATCCGTAACCTAAACCCTAGGTATAACCTACCTAATAGAAAGAAGATTGTAGGGTTGGTTTGGAATTTTTTTTTTTATGGAGAAAGCTAAAATAATGAGTGTGAGTAGTAATGTGAGGGTAAGTATCACCACCGATACTTGGACCTCGATCCAAAACTTCAATTACATGGTAGTGACCGCCCATTTTTTAGACAATGATTGGCATTTGCACAAGCAGATCTTGAACTTTGTCAAGATTGCCTCTCACAAAGGTGATGACATAGGCAAGTGTCTAGAGGTGTGTTTGAGTGATTGGGGGATAGATAAAGTTTTTAGCATTACGGTTGACAATGCTACCGCAAATGATGTTGCGGTACGATTTATGAAGAGGAGGCTTGCGGATCGTGGGACTCTTTTGCTTGATGGGGTTCACTTGCACATGCGGTGTGCTTGTCATATCCTTAACTTGATTGTTAAGGATGGAATCATGGAGATTTTTAAGGAGATTGAGGGGATCCAAAATTGTGTCAAGTTCATACACTCTTCCGTGGCGTGATTGGACATGTTTAGAGGCTTTGCCATCTTAGAGAGGTTTGATAAGATGTCAATCATCCCTTTAGATGTTGAAACAAGGTGGAATGCCACCTACACAATGCTTAATTGTGCTTTCAAATACAAGGTGTTTAATAGGATGGCAAGGAGTGTGATGCCTTTAAAGATTACTTTAAGAAGCAAGTGCTTGGAGATGATGATGAAGGTGTGCCGGTGGTTGTCTACCGTGTTGGTCCTCTGGTTGAAGAGGATTGGGTTAGGGCGGTGAGCTTTGCTCATTTCCTTAAAAAGTTTTATGATGCCACCATTAAGCTTAGTGCAACGAAAACTCCTACATCACATTTAATTCTTGGCACGGTGAATGCATTGCAATTGGAGATTGAGGAAAAAAAAAATCAAAGATTACTCTAATCCAATTTTGCTATTGGTGGCAGCTTCCATGAAACTCAAGTTTGACAAGTATTGGGGGGAATTTGACAAGATTAATCCTATAATCTTTGTGGCTCAAGCTCTTGATCCAAGGTACAAGTTTCAAATGTTGGAGTTGAACTTGGATGAGTTTGGATATTCTTTGGAAGAAATAGAGAGATGCAAGGCTAAAGTGAAAAAAACAATAAACGATTTGTATAAGCCTTATGAGGAGGGATCTAGTACCTAAGTGATGTTGGAAACCTTGGCGATATGGATGCTACTTCTCCTACAACAAATTACATAAGATAAATATTAGTAAATATTCTTTCACGTTGAAATACTAAAATAGATAAAATTAATGTAATAACAAGGAAATACTTATCTTTATGTCGAATATATCGATCTTCAACGATGCTTGAGTATAACAAGATTTTAGGTTGAGGAATGCAATCATTGTCCTTAAGAGTAGATTTTGCCCCTCAGGGGTAATGTCTCGATGTAGCAGGTTATGACACCCTATCCTCCAAGATACAACCTTTGAAGCGTACACTCGCAATACTTGAATCGGGTGAACAACTTGATTCTTTCTTTTGGTATAAGAGGTAGTGAAGAACATAATAATACTCGGAAGAAAGACGAATCAATGGAGGGGAGAAAAGGTCAGTCCTATATAGACAATAAAAATTGACAAGTATATATAGGAAAATTAGTTGGATATAGCCATTGGAGAATCAATGAAACTTACAACCAGTAAATTTAAACATTAAAACCTCAAATGAATATTGCATTAACACTCTCATAATATTTTCAAGGAAATGAAGGAAGCGGCTAAAAGTGATTTTTAATTCCTTATTATGCAATAAAGAATTAATTATTGATTTTCAATTCCATGTTAGGTGAAAACCAACGGCACAAATGAAATGGATTATTAGTTATATTTTGAAATACCCAATCAAAAATTCCAACAAGTACCTCAAAGGCCGAATGTGAAAGTAGAAGGTCCCGAAGGCCTTCAAGAGGATGATGTGCAATCTAGGATGGAAAAGAAGCTTATTGAAAAAAAGGAAGGTGGTTCAACAAAGAGAGATAGCGAATGAAGTGGATAAACACTGTAATGATCCATATGAAAGCCTTAAATACGTTGACTTCAATCTCTTGGATTGGTGGAAAGGGAATTGTAGTAACTATCCAATCATCGCTAAGGTATCCAAAGATGTCTTTGCTCTTCCTACTAGCACCATTGCTAGTGAAAATGCTTTTAGTCTTGGTGGGAGGGTTGTCAATCCTTTTAGAGCTTCCTTAACATCAAAAACAGTCGAGGCTTTGGTGTGTACAAGTGATTGGCTAAGAGATCAAAAATTTTCTTTCTACAAGGAGCCTAATGTTGGCGAACTTTCATTCTATAAGAAACTTGAAGATATGGAAAAGGGTAAGTTCACTTTATTTATTTTTTATTTTCCTTATTATTCAATACATTTTTTTCTCCTTAAGGTAATATGCCTTATTTAGTTATTTGTTGTTTATTCTTATATGTAGATGCTCAACATATGCAGGGTGGAAGTTCAACTCAAGGTGAAATGTCACCTCCTCCACGTCCGTCAAGTGAAGATTGTCCATCTCCACCTCCACCTCCACCTTCACCATAATCATCTTCAAGTGGAAGAAGAACTACAAGGGGTAGAGGAGGATGCTCAACAAGTGGTCAAGCATCCACAAGGGAAAGGGGTCGAAGGGGCCGAAAGACTACATCTCTTTGTTCTTCAACAACAACAATTTGAGAATTGAGTGGGAGACGAAAGTATTTGAAACTAATTCGTATTAATTTAAATTTGTTTCCTTTGGTTGTGGAATGTAAACGTATTATTTTGTTTGGGATGTAAACCTATTAAGTTGGTTTGTTTAAGACTGAAGTTTTTGAAGTAATACTAATGCTTTGAATTTGAAGTATGCTTGATTTTCTTTGAAATATGCTTCATTCACTTCAAATTGACCAAAATACAAATTTTGGTTCAAATTTGGGTACAAAAACAGCTTTCTAAACCCTAAATCCAAATCCGGGCCTTCAAAATTTACCCAAAAATTCAACCAAAAAAAAAAAATTGGCCTAATTTTTTATTTTATTCCTGACCCGACTCGAAACTGAAACCCATTTAGCTATACCCGAATTTCGGGATGATGAAAATTTTGATTCGAGATCGGGATTTATTATAATGGGTCTGGCATTTCGAGATAGGAATTCTGGATTAGGCTTTCGGTTTGGACCCCGAACCGAACCCAGCCCTTCACCAAGTGAAGTAAAATAAATTTTCTTTATAGTAAAAAAATAATATTAAAACTCATTAATAAGACAATAGAAATCTAAGGTGACCCCATTCTCCCAAGTTCCAAGTCTGTAACTATTCATTTCCCTTTCCCCCTTTCGTAAAAAAGTACATAGCAAAACCCCTCATTCCATCACTTTCTTAAAGTTTATTTTTTTTATTTTTTATTATTATGAAGAGGAGCGAGTAGAGTTCAAAACTATTACAATAATTTAAGGGAATGGGGAGTTTCGAGCCCGGGCCTCATTAAGTTTTCGCTAACCTGACGAGGTTTTGATGAGGCACTTATTATGGGTTGGTCATACCCTATGAATGTTTTAAAGATGTAAAATATCAATATCCTACATTAACTCATTTTTTTCTCCTTAAGTCTATTGGATTACCGTAGCAAGGTTTTTGTTAGATTTATCTTTTGATATGCGTCCCTACTATGAGACTCGTGTTAGCAACTACTTATACCTGCCGAGAATTGACGACAACAACTGTCATCTCCTAATCATGAAGACCTGATGCGACTACTTCTTAAGTTGTATACACTCAAGGGGGAGTGTTGTAAATAGTATTATTAATTAGGTATGATTGTGTAAACTTAAAGTAGAATCCCATTAGGATTTGGAGATCAAATCCTCATAAGTTCGTATTACTTGCAAGGCATGAAACCCTATCATAATTAGGGTAAATAAAGGTACAAGACCTGGAGAAAAAAACACAATTCTCATACACATGAGCCCTTCTCTCTCTCTCCCGTCCCCTTTTCTCTCACCCCTTTTATAATTTAGTTTACAACAAGTTTAGTATTCTCTCTTCTGTGGGTAATTATTTTTCTTTGTGGAAAAAACTAAGATCCCTTACAGATGTTATTACTAAACTTACCAAAAAAAAACCATCTAGAAACAATTACATGATGAAAACTATCAACCAATAATTACAAGGTTGGATTTAGTTATGTGCTAAATTGGAAAACAATAATGTTTAAATTATGGTGTGTTTTTTTTTTTTTCTGTTAAAACTCATATATATATATGAGCCTATGAGGTTTGCATTCGCTTCTTTGGTTTCAAGGGAAATGTTTTCTGAACACGTTAAAAAACAAAAAAAGGGAAATATTTTCTGAACAGTACCCTTTTTTTACCTTATGCATGTGCATCCTCTCTTGATTGTGTTCCCTTGAAAGTCAGTACTGAAAATAGTTGCAAACCACTATGGCGGAAGGCCTGCTTTAGTCCATATATGGATTTTCCTTATCTTTACTCCCTGATTTTCGTTTTGTTCATTTTGAGCAGTAGGTTCCTCATGACCTTGTTCTTCATGGATGGTGCTCTTGAAAAACAACCAGTCTTTCTTCTTTTGAAGAATATTTAATGGACTCACTAATTTCCTCAATTTCTACACTGCGAGAAAATTCACTCCCACTAAGCTCGTGATCTCCGTTTTGTTGTGTTGTGCCAGGCATTGCATGTGCAATAATACCTTCTTCTTCAAGAAACTTAGCAAATGGACCGGACATTTGTTCCTTTTCTGTGTACCTTCCATAAAATTCTCCACCCTTGTCAGACCTTATGCTTTTAATTTTCCTTTCTTTTTTTTTTCTCTACCTCTGCTTTATATGTTTTAAAAGCACTTAGTGCTTCGGCCTTATCATGTAAAAGATAGAGATACGTAAAGCGAGAATGGTCATCAATGAATGAGATGAAATATATCTGACCACTTAGACAAAGTAGGAAAAGGTCCACAAAGATCAATGTGTATGATCTCAAGTAACTCCGAACTCCTTTTGGCACCTTTAGAGGACTTGTTGGCTTGCTTTCCCTTAATGCAGTCTCTACAAGTTCCAAAATTATTAAAATCTAAAGCCGATAAGACTCAATCATTTACTAATCTCTGTCTCTATGGAGATGTGACCTAATCTTTTATGCCAAAGCTTTGAGGAGTTTTCATTGATAATACATCATTTAGTACCAATATTGTCATGCATTGTTGAAAGATTACACTCATAAGTGGGGTCTAAATTCATTTTAAATAAACCATCAGATAAAATACCATCACCAATATTCAAACCATTCTTAAACAAACTTATTATTGGATTGTCAAAGCAAACCTTAAAATTACAAAGTACCAACTTCGAAACTGAAATTAAATTTCTAGAAAAAGACAGAATATAAAAAACATTTTCCAAATCCTGACAGAAACCAGATTCTAATTTTATTTTAAAAGTCCCCACTGCTATAAAACTGGAGCACATCCGATTTCCTGGGTAGGTGTATTGCTCAATGCCCCTCTGCTTGTGTGGTTTAGGAACCCCTGCATGACATTGGTAATGTGAATTGAAGCACCCGAGTCAATCCACCATGTATTACTAAGAGCCTCAACAAAACAAGATTCATGACACACATAAGAAAATAGAGTACATTTCTTTTCCAGCCATTTCTTGTACTTGATGCTTTCTTTCTTCTTGTGTCCCTTCTTGTTGCAGAAGAAGCATCCTTGTCGGCAAAACGCTTCATTGTTTTCTTTCCCTTCACCGTAGGAAAGGGTTTGCCTTTCAATTTCTGTCAATCTCTCTTTCTCTTGAACACACATGATCAAAAGTTCATTGGAGTACCACTTTTTGTTATGTATGTTATAGGAAATCTTGAATGGTCCATACTCATGAGGGAGAGAATTGAGAATGAAATTGACCAAGAATGACTCAGAAATCTCTATCTCCAAGGACTTAAGTTGAGCTGCAATGTCCCTCATTTCCATAATGTGCTCACACACACTCTTGGAATTGTCGTGCTTCATGCCTGAAATTTACTGCATCAGGGAGCTAGCAAGTGCCTTATCAAATTTCACACTGTTCTTCAATTGCTTTCATGATATCTGTCACCTTATCACATTCTGGGATTGAACCCTGAAGCTCTTACTCACATTGGATTTGATGTGCATCAAACTTAAGCGATTAGATCGCTCCTACCGCTCATACGCTGCCTATGGGTGGTTCATCTTCACAGAGCGCAAGATCGAGATCCATGCACCCCAAAGCCAACAGGACATTGTCTTTCCAGTCAGAAAAATTGTCACCACACAACATTGGAACACGAGATGAATCAAAAGAGATACTTGCAAACCAAAGAAAAAACAAACAAATCATGATTTTAAAATGTAAATTCACACCTTCATCATATGGGTAGAGGCCGTATAACACAAGAACTTACATATGCTTTAAAGGTAATCAAGACATCAAAACCAAAGATTCCATACCTGTGGGACTAGGAAAACTTAACACCTATATGCCTAGATTGCCATTTATGTTTCATTAATATTAAATCATTTCTATTTGTGGGAAAGTTCTTATTTTATTTACTGTAATTTGTAGATGTTGCATTCCTTATTTCATGTTTTAAAAACCTGAATTCCTTACGTGATTAAGTCACACACTTTATAGACTAAAAATGCTATGGCTAATCTTAAATCAGTGTGAAGTTCAATTATACATGGCATCAACTTATAAAATGCATATATGTATGAAAAGAAACTCATGACATAAATAAATTCGAGAAACTTAAGCCCTTAAACACGATCAATTAATATCATTTCGTGCCTCAAGAAAACTGAATTGTGAACAATATGTACTGGAGGTGGCTTTGATACCACATGTTCATTTATAATCACATTCAGCGCAGCATCAAATAATAATTTGAACTAACCTCCTGCCATGATCGTCCAACAAAGGTTTCCAGCAGCACAACAAAATCGAAAGCTCGTTCAACTCTATGGTTTAAGTGATCTTCTAGCCTATTGCCACTTGGGTGCCTTTCTCAGATGGAATGCAAGGCTTTATATAGGCTAGGCTAGGGGGCCTTAATCTCACGTGAAAACTAACTCCACTAATCCCTACCATCAAGGGGTTTGGTTGAGTCAAATTCTCTCATCTTATCTGTCAACTAGAGTCATGCTCTTATTGGATTGTAATAAACTAGAGTCATGCTTGAAGTGGGTTGTTTGACCAATTCTCATACCCTAACTAATTATCAATATAATTAACATAAAATATTGATGACTAATATGTGGGCTACCTTTAGTGAAAATATTTGAATGTGTTAACAGAATATTGATAGTTGTATCCTGGTGGACAACACCTACAAGAACTACAAAGCATGAGAATAGAGACGAAATTTGTCTATAAGGATATTGCAAATTGCAAAACTGCAAGCCTCTATCATGTTCATCAAGTCAATTTTCTTACTTAATTATATTTTTAAGTTTCTACAAGTTGTATAATTTACTTCTATCATTTAAATTTCGTTTGTAAGTTTGATTCATTATTAATTAAAATCTTGTTTTATAGATATATATATATATATATATAATTAAGGCAGAAGGCCTTTGGTTAAACATTCAAATAATACCTAAAACGCTATTTGCTCTCTTCATAATAAAAAACCAATAAAATATTGAAAATGAGGACAAAGTAGAGGTGTCAAATGGGCCGGTCCAACCCATTTAAAGTCAACCGATGTGGGCTAGTTGCGTGCTTGAACCGGCCCACTTAATAAACAAATTGTGTTTGGGCCGACCCACGTAATAAAACATTAGTTTCAGCTCAGCCCTCGACCCTTGCCCATTAAGACCTGGGCCATGCTGGGCCTGGTCACTAAACAGACCAACTTTAGATTCCAGACCAATTAATTGGAAGAAATTGGAAGCTTAAGGAATTATATATGTTAAGCTTTCACCCTAGAGTTGCTGTGAAGCATATGTTTTTCGTTGCCAAATTTGAAAAGCCTTAGACTCACTAGTAGAAAAAAGTACTTGGGCGACAAAACAAATTTTGTAGTGCAAGGCTCCTTTTCGTCGTCTAAACATTTGCGCGACTATTATTTCATCGCCCTAAATTCGTCGCACAAAGCCCGTGGAGCAAGCACTTGAGCGACGAAGAATATACATTCGTCGCTCAATGCACATTTGTGAGACGACTTTTGGCTAAGAAAATATGCGTGGCAATAGAGTTCAAGCGATGAATAAATTTTGTCGGACAAACCTTTAGGCGACGAAACAAACCTTTAGGCGACGAAAATCCTTTGTTGGCCTAAGTTTTCAGCAACGAAATATATTAATTGCCTATACTTGAGGCGACGAAATATTCAATAATTTTATCGTCGCGCAAAGGTTTAGGTGACGATGTTTGTTTCGTCGCTCAAAATATTTAATAATTCTATTTCAATTAATTGAATTATCTTTTTTTTTTCAATTTTTTTTAATTAATTAATTAATACAATGAACTAATTGGTATTTAAAAGACAATAAAATATAATAAACAATGTAGAAAAACAAATTATAGTATATAAAGAAATGTACGTACAAAATAACAATTGAAAATAAATTAGAATCCTAAAACGAACTGGCTATTGAGATGCCGGCGGGAAATATGGTGAGGGAGGGGGATGGGAACCCGATGGCTGGGAGTCGAATGATGGCATATTCAATGTAATGCCGAACAATTGAAGGGCGTGTAAGATTTGGCTCATCTGGTTGCCCTGAGTCGCGAGCTACTGCCTCAGGTCCTGAACTTTCTTCTTCTACGAGGTGACCTCTCCTGAATTGTTTTTAGAAGATGAGGCACCCGTCTCACAGAGTCACGCTTTCCCCATCCCCCAGTAAATCCTACCAAGCTTACGACCAAGGGTCTGGTCTAGCGTCCTCAATTGGAGTCAAGTCCTCGATAGGGGTCTCGAGAGGAAGTTGCGATGCCACTTCTTCGAGAAGAGCATTGCTCTTCTCCACCATAATGGCCTGTAATAAGAAAATAAATATTACTATTTATAATAATTATAAAAGGAACAAAAGTAACAAGTAATTAGAGAAACTTACATGGAGCTGCTAAGCCGTCTCATCACTGGCCTGCAAAGGTGCCGTCTCATCGACAACTCATGCCACACCGCATCCTTCGTTCTGCTTCGGAACCGATGTCCATGATTCCCATCTCATAAGGCAATGGTCACGTAGTATCGACCCTACGTCGGGGACCAGGGTACTGTGATGGTCACTCGTAGAAGCACCACGGTGTTCAAGAGCATACGTGATGGTGATCTTTTCAGAAGACGCACGTGTGACCTGCGCAGACTTCAGTTGTCTACAAAGGCCCCGGGTCTTTTTCTTCCCTGCCAAAATAATGAACAAATTCATGGTTAAAACTTATACTAAAAATTCTACAGAAAATTCGGCAAAACTTCCTCTGAAAGTCTAACAATTCCCATAATTTGCAAACAATAATACAACACATCCATATCCACATCCACACAACATTTGCAACAAATTTGATAATCGTACCAATAGTTGGAACATGCAATCAATTAATTTGAATATGATAGTAAACGGAAAACAAATATGCAAAAGATTGGGTGTAGGGGTATATTACATGTCTACAAGCCCTCGCTCTCAACTGTGGATGTCGCGGGTGCCTGAGCGGCCTGGTCCTCGGGACGACGTCGGCGGTGAGCTCGACGTGCACTTACTGGGGGATGCGTCACCGATGCAGTGGACGAAACAAGCACCTCGGAGACATTTGGAGCAGCCAAAGTGGGCTCTGCAGCATTAACCGATTGTGAGGGAGCTGAACTATGACTACAAGGGCGGCGTGTAGAAATCAAACCCAACATCTGTAAATTGACCCAGTTACAAATTAGTTAAATAAATAAATTATGATGTTTCCCTGCTGCCATGAATATAATTTTTATGACATTTTCCAAACGCCATCGAAGTGTTTTGCATTTAAAAAAAAAGAATCAAATCCACATCTATTACTTAACCAAGGAATGCAACCTCAGTAACTGTGGAAAAGCTCCATTGTCAACATCTAACATTGAGTGCGTTTGCTGCAAATCAGGATAAATCCGATCGAATTCTTTTCATGTCTGTCCGTCTGCAGGATGCCTCATAATATCACCGTTAACCCGTTCTTCCTTATGCCATCTCATGTCGGTTGCAGTGTGCATTGACATGTACAAGCGTTGCAATCTAGGCGTTAATGAAAGATAACGCATCACCTTTTGTGGAATCTTCGTCGTTCTATTTTTAGGTGTGATTTTATATGTCGGCTCATTATAAATAGGGCATTTATCCAACTCTTTGTTTTCCTTATAGAACAATATACAATTATTTACACATGCATGAATTTTTTCATACTCCAATCCCAAAGCATTCAACACCTTCTGGGCACTTTTATGATCTTTAGGCAAACAATTGTCCTTTGGAAGCATCATCTTCAAAATCCCCATAAAGTAATCATAACACCGGTTTGACATACAGAACTTCATCTTGCCTTACATCAACTCCACAATCGCCGTAAGAACCGAAAAGCCTTCGCAACCCGGGTATAATTCTTGCTTGGCATTTTTCAATAGCTTTTCATACTTATCGAATGCTTCCTTGTCCATGGTGGGAGGCATGTCATCTCCCACTTCCCCATGACTTGGTCATTACCAGATAAACTTCCTTCAACAATCTCCGCCCGTGACTAGTACGAAGACGAAACATGATGTAATGGTTCCCCATGATGATTCCATCTCGTATAGGTCTGCGTCATCTCATTTCTTACCAAATGATATCGAACATTTTCGAATGTCTCCCACATATGATTGTTACACGTCCTACACCGACACTTGATATCAGTTGAACCCCGGTTGTGTCTCATTGCGAAGTCAGTAAACTTATCTACCCCTTCCAAATATTCATCAGCACATCTGTTCGGATTCTATATCCATTGTCTGTCCATTTTCCTATTACCACATTAAACAGAGAGAGGGGAGCATTAGAACAACTTCAACTATGTCTCGTCACCTTATGCCTCCGGTAAAGGCCCTATCCCATTCGGGAGTGCACATTTGTGTCTCATAGTTTACGGATCCACCAAGATTAGATTTCGACGTGGGAAAATTTTGGCAGCATCTCCGTACAGTTCTCCAAGTGCACGACGTAGATATCAAATACCTACTATGCACTCAAAGAACGTAAGAAGATGTTACCAAAAATCCACGATCGAAACATAATCTGTGAACCGCAAATTACGACACACAAATGTGCACTCCCAAACTGTCAAAAAATGGGACAATTCAAGAATCAATTGGATCGCAGTCACGCTTTCGCATCCATGCGCGAAATCCAATTAAATCTCAAATGGGAAACTAAGTTTTTGTTTAAAAAATGCATACGAAGTTAATTACTATTAACTTCGTACGTACAACACAAAATAAATTTGTACAAAGTTAATTATTATTAACTTCGTATGTACCCCTCCAACATAAAGTCATGCAAGATATACAAATTATTTGCATACCAAACAATATAAAATAAATTCGTACGTCAACAACATAAAATGATCAAGAAAATACCTTCAAATTGGTCCTCAAACAACAATCCTATGCAACAAACCTATAAAAAAAAATTAATTAATTTTATGTTAATTTTAATTCAAAAATAATATTAAAAATCAAAATTACCGTTAACGATTACCGGGCCTGGTGGTGGTGGAGGAGGACGAGATGGTGGTGGTGGAGGAGGAGATGCTAGGGATAGGGAGGAGGAGATGGTAGCTAGCTAGGGGGAGAGATAGAGATCTAGAGGGAGAGAGAGTGAGATGGGAAGAGGGAGATGAGTGAGATAAGGAGAGAGATTTGGAGTGACAAATTCGGAGAGACAGATCCAAGAGGGAGAGATTGAGAGGCAGCTGTTTGCAGTTTTATGCAAAAACTGCCTCTCGGTTCTAAGGAAGGGGAATAAATCAGCTTGGTTTTGTGCGACAAACATATTTGTAGCCTAAAGTACCTATTTGCATCGCCTAAAGTCAAGCTAATTTTTGGTTTTGCCCGACGAATCATTCGTCACGCAAGATATTTTAGGCGACGAAATAATTTGTTGCGGAAAATTTGGCGCCAAATTCTCCTTTTGCCGCCACTTTTTCCATCTTTTGCGCGACGAATGTATCTATTCGTCTCCCATTTCATTTTTAAGCGACGAAATAGAATTTTCGTGACCTAAAGTTATCTTGCCCGACAAAATTTCCTCTGTCGCCTAAAGTTTTGTCGCACAAACTATGTTTTCTACTGATGACTGTAATGTCAGTTGTTTAGTTGTTGCTTCTCCAATGTTCTTATATGTAAGATGCTTGCAAGCAGTACTGAAAGGATTGATTTTTTTAGTATTTAGTAGTTTTGCTTCCCACGCGTTGTTTTGTTTTTGTTAGATCCGAGTATCGCAAATCTTTTGCATGCACAATTGAGTTGGCCATATTCTTTTCCAAAAATGTTTTTAGTTCGTTTGTTTGTGTCTCCACTCCATCAACATCAAGGTTACAAATTTCTATTTTATTTCTTTATTTATATATGTTAAGATACTTTCTAAAATCAATTATTCGATTCGATATTATAACTTTATGCATAACAAAAGTATTGGCAAATAAAAATTTCGAAAATAATATAAAATTTTGTAACTTGCACCTAGAGCGTGTGAATAAAAATTTGTAAGTCTGATCGTTTAGTCATTTAAATGTATTAAATAAATCAACGGTGTAGGTACCAAGTAACCTAATAAAGATTAAATAAATCAAACGGTTTCGATTATAAATTTTGTACGATAAAGATATGTTATTTGCAATTGAAGAAATGATCTCATTCCTCCAACAAGGAAGGCAAGTATTATTCTTATTATAATTATTAATAAATCTTTTTAAAGCAACCCATAGGATTCATTGATAGAAACTATGAAAGTGTGACTACAAAAACAAACAGCACGGGGAGCCAAAAGGAAAGCTCACTTAACCAATACACTCTTATTCCAATAATAAATCGACAACAATATCGGGATATGAATTTATTAAATCAATTTTTTTGTTGGTTTTTATATTAATGGTTATAACTTATATCAATTATTTTCATCTTTATTTCATGTGTCGTTATAGCATGCCTTTATTTTTATTGTACCATAAAGTTCGTGAATCATGCAAAGTGTTGTATATGTTCTGTGTTTACCTCCACATTGATCACACGTTTGAAATGCCAAAAGATTGAAGAAAAGGCCAAACAATGGGATACTCATGTCTATGTTTTATATTGCAAATAATGGTTCATATCCTTTAACCGTATCTTCCAGCAAATAATTGTCAAATTTAATCAAAAACTTTAACCCCACCATGGTGCGTCAGTCTTATAATCTTCTATATATGTTTTTTATTGGAAATAATTGCTCATCCTTTAACTGTATCTTCCTGCAAATAATTATCTACTTTCATCAAACACCCTTTATTTATTCAAGCACATATTTCGACCATCCCAAATCTTCCATATCGAATCCAATTGAAAGAGCAGCTAGCTAGCCATGGAAATGGATTACTTTCCCCTCTCTTATGATCTAGTGGTACCTCTCATGGCAGTCACATTGGCCTTATCACTATTTCTCTACTCCCTGTTATGG
This sequence comes from Gillenia trifoliata, assembly GCA_018257905.1. Taxonomy (NCBI): domain Eukaryota; kingdom Viridiplantae; phylum Streptophyta; class Magnoliopsida; order Rosales; family Rosaceae; genus Gillenia; species Gillenia trifoliata. The sequence continues at coordinate 17,013,062 of CM031087.1, forward strand.
AAACATGGAGGGGTAGTCCGAAAAGCGCCACCGGAAGCCGGCCGAGCATGGCCAATAATTGGTCACCTCCACTTATTATCAAGCTCAACTGAACCAGCCCATTTGCTATTCGGTAACTTGGCCGACAAGTATGGACCCATTTTCACTATAAAGTTCGGAGTGGAGAGAGCTATCGTCGTCAGTAGTTCCGAAATAGCTAAGGAGTGCTTAAAAACCAACGACAAAGTGTTTGCAAGCCGTCCAAAATCTATAGCCGGAGAAGTCCTGGGCTACAACTATGCATTTTTTCCCTTCAGTCCTTATGGCGACTACTTTCGCCAAATACGCAAGATAGCCACACTCGAGGTGCTATCCCAGAGCCGCATTGAGAAGCTCAAACACATTCGAGAATCTGAAGTGAAGGCATCCATAAAAGAAATGTACCGACGATGGACAGTGAACAACAAGAGTAGTGGTTCGACTAAGGTGTTGGTGGGGATGAAAGAATGGCTTGCGTTTACAAATGAAAACGTTATATTTAGGATGATTGTTGGGAAGAATTTTTTGGAAGCTACTGACTCCAAGTACTCGCAAGGATGTTATTTGGGTAGGGAAACGTTTTTGGAATTTCTTCGATTAAGTGGGACTTTTGTGATTTCGGATTCGATTCCGTTCCTGAGGTGGTTGGATTTGGGTGGACATGAAAGAGCTATGAAGAAGATTGCAAAGGAGCTAGAAGTTGTGTTTAAAGGATGGCTAGAAGAACATAAGCACAAGAGAAAGATTTCTGACAGACTAGTGGGTGATGAGCTTGATTTCATGGATATCATGCTTTCAATCCTTGGTAACAATGAAGTTACTACAGCCTATGACGCTGATACTATCAACATAGCTACTTCCCTGGTAATTTTTCACATACGCATTTTCTTGGTTGTGATTGAACATGCATCTTACATTGTTTGTAGTCGATCTAGTAAAATTTATATACTCAGTTGACTCTCTCTTCGAATTTTGTTTAATTTTTTTCTTCTTCACATGGATGTACATGATTTCCTTAATTTAAACATTTTTACTGATTTGTTTTCTTGAGTACGTATTTTATATAAAACTATAAACACATGCCATGATGGTGGCCGATTCAAGATCTCTTATTCATTTTGAGAAATTCTTGAGTGTCACGGTAAAACCACTTTTGAGTCCACCAAATTTTTAGACATGTATACATACAATAAAACCTCTATAAAGTCACAAAGTTGGAACCAAATCAATTTTATAACTTTATGGAGGTTATTATTTAATAAAGGTGTAGTTAAAAAATATTATTTGTTGACTTGTTTATCCTTAATGAATGTTGTATTTCCTAAATAGAATTCCTTGGGTGCCAAGTATTTTATTTCTTGCACATATGTACCCACAAGCTCAGAGACGTGACATCAACTCTAAAAATTAAAGCATTGTCTCAAACAACTTTTGAAAAATATTTTAGTTCATCTTAAACTTTTATTTGTGATATTTCATATTTTTGTACTCATTGACAAGTATTACTATGTAAAAGCGTGTTTCCTTAAGATGGGACCAAGAAAAATTATAACTTTATTATAATGTGGAGTTTCTATACATAATCAGTCCAAAGTTTGGAACAAAATTTTATATAACTTTAATGAGGTTATTCCTTTATATAGTATCACTTCAGGGAGATTTCACTGTAGTTATGTTTGTGTTACTTGTTTTGCAGACTTTTCTTTTAGGAGGTGCAGAAACTACGACTGCAACAATGTCATGGGCTCTAGCTTTACTTGTGAACCACCCTGAAACCCTAAAGAAGGTCCAAGGAGAACTAGACGAAAATGTTGGTAAAGACAGACAAGTGAAGGAATCAGACACAGACAACTTGGTCTATCTCCAAGCTGTTATCAAAGAATCAATGCGTTTGCACCCTGCTGCACCGCTTGCAATACCACACCTATCCACTGAAGATTGCATGGTAGGTGACTATCACGTCCCAGCTGGCACACGCCTATTGGTTAACATTTCAAAGATTCATAGAGACCCAAAGGTCTGGTCAGAGCCAAACGAATTCAAACCAGAACGATTTCTCACAACCCACAAGGGCTTGGACGTTAAGGGTCGGGATTTTGAGTTGTTACCATTTGGCAGTGGTAGAAGGATGTGCCCTGCAATCTCACTTGCCCTAAAAGTCACAGAATTTACACTCGCTTCTTTTCTTCACGGGTTTGAAATCGAAACCCCAACGGATGACCCGATTGACTTGCGTGAGACGGCAGGATTAACCAACCATATGGGTGCCTTATTTGAAGTCGTCCTCACTCCACGCCTTCCTGCTAAACTATATTAATATAATGTACTAATTAGGCAAAGTATGCTTTGACTGATTGTTATATATGTTCTTTGAATTATTGTTATTTGTCGAGTCTTTTATATTTGTATCTCATCATTGAACACCAGTTTTACTTGTTTTTCTAAATAAATGTCTTCTGTATTTCTTATATGTATATGTGCTTCGAGGGCCATATTTGTAAGGTGGTTAATTAAATGGTTCAAAATTGGTCGTAGAATGAACCTGGTCAACCTAGTACTTATTCTAAAATCTTAAACTTTGATTTCACATTCTAAACTCCAAAAGTAATCAACCTCAAACTAAATCCTAAAATAACCAACGCCAAAACCAAAAGGCATAATCATAAATAAAATAGAGATTAAAATTCAAAATCTTGATCAATTTACTAAACACAATTTCAAGTCATTTTATTTATAAAGCTAATATATATTAGATGTGACTAATTATCATACTACACTTCTATATTTTAAATGCGACTAATTTGACTATAACAAAACAAAAATTTAAAAGTCTGAATTCACATAACTGCATTGCAGTGTTAGAATTGGTCGCTAATTAGTTAGTATCTTAATTATTATGTACCAAGATGCCCGAATATTGAAGCCAACAACCACAGGCTGGTTCAACTTCACCAAGGCGTCCAGCAAAGGCTTGGTTAGCTTCTTGATCTCTAACCAGACCCTTAATTAGTGACAGGTCTGTTTTCTGATCTCTGTCCTCGGCACCGTGTCGGGGACTAAGGTAATAAGTAGAGAGTAAAGTCACCATCTCCCTCACTGAAATCCATAGAAATAAGAGTCTCTCTCAGTTGCCTACTGCCTATTGGTTTCTAGAGAGACAGCTTGGTTTGTGGAATAAGCTTCAGTTTTGGACACACACACACACACTAATTAACAAAATTTACCAAACAACCCAAACTAGAAGTGAAAACAACAAAAAATTCTTAATGCTACGCATCATCAGGCCCTACAAGATAATGGACGGCTGTGATTGATTCATGTTTAATCTAACGGTTGACATTAATTAAAAAAATAATAAAAGATGGTTGTATTCAATAGTACGAAATACTAGGGCAATACCCGTGAAACATGTCTGTTGGAGTCTAGACTCTTGAGTATATATATGGTACGTACATTTGCATGCGAAAACTCAAAGGCTAGTCAATCATGGAGAGCTTTGTACAAAATGATGAGCAAAGCGTAGTTAAAATACAAACAAGGAAACCAGGCAGCAATTGGGCTAGCCAAAAACTAAAGAGAATACAAGCAGGGCAACAAGCAAAAATAGGAAAAATAAACCCTAACCGAGAGGAACCGCGTTAGCAACCGACAATCAAACTAACAAGGACGCAAAATAGACATGTACTAGCAGCCGGTAAGCAGATGTAGCCAGTAGCACCAAGTAGCAGAAACCTTCAAGCTCATGAGCAATGCAATCGAAGATAATGCAAAACATGCAGAAACAGACCTCCAGCAACCATCAGTCATGTTTTACTATCTCTGTTTTAAATTTATGAAACTGGTCGTATGTCTTCTCGTAACTCTTGTTCTGTATCAGCTGACTGGTGATAATCAAGCCACATCCTTTTCCGATTCTTGGATGGCACCATGCCACCATCATATTTTGGTACGAGGTGGCACTGTTATCACTTCTCATCACCTGATACTGATGAAAATGGTCAATGTTAGTCTCCATGTCCAAATTCTTGAAACTATCATTTCATACTATGACATACACTTGGTTTAGTTGAAAAAAATATAACACGCACACAAAATATAAACCGTCACCTGGACCAGTGCATAAATTATTATAGTTGAGCTGAGATTGCTGGGTTGGAAGTTGCCTCCTTTGCTATGTGGATTCTAGTTCTGTGTGCCTGTTAATAATATTTCAACCACAGAAAAGTTAAATTAATTACATTGAAAAATCCAAAAGTACCGTCTTTCACTGTATCAACATTCGAACTGTGTATTACCTCTTTCTCCCATTCCAATCTCATGGTGATAACAATTAATATCAAGGTCTGAACCACAGTTCCACTGATCATTCCAGCCCACAATCCCTACTCATTTGTTTACGAACATGTAAGATCAAGAAATCAGATTAGATTCACAATTTGCGCGACACTTCGGAGAAACATCAGTGAAATTGCTTACTTATAGTTTACTATGCAGTTAAAATATGCAAGGCCACCATGTACATTTATAACTTTCTACACATTAATTAAATGGTAATTGAACATCTGAAGCATGTGCAACTCTTCTCCGATTCAAAACATACATAATGTGGTGGTCTGATCAGGATAGGTATATACCTTAAAACCAAACAATAGCAACCACCCCATAACAACCCCAACGGGAACTCCTACAAGGTAGTAGCTACCTATATTTATAATAGCTACTATTGCTTGCCAACCAGATCCGACTGCTACCCCTGTAAAGAAACATATGACCACAAACGTTTAGATCAGACTAAACATTAATTTCATAATCTGAAATTAAATATCATGTTTTCTAAAGTTTCTCACCCGAGAGCACTGGCTGAATGCAATTAAGAAGAATGGTGAATGCCAGCAAGAGTGATAAGTCATTGACCATTGCAATGACCGGAATGCTTGAGGTAAAGATCACTGCAAGCTCCTTATTAAATGCTAGTACTGTAACCCAAAATAGAAGTCCCACTGCTAGGGAGGTCAAGACTGAAACAGTGGTTGCAAATTTTGCACCTTTGGCATTGCCGGCACCAAGTTCGTTTGCTACGCGCACTCTGGAGCAGTAAGAGAAAATTAATTTAGATTTCTTGAACCGGTGTAATGGTATGTAAATGAAACATGTGAATCTGAGGGTTCGTATTATATAGAACTGTTCTGATAATCAGAACAGCTGTCATTTACATTAGTAAACGTGAAAGTTCTATTCTATTAGTAGATCATAAATCATAAAGAGATTATCAATAAGATTCATCATAAGGATGATGGAACATTTATTGCAATGTACAAAGAACATGCTCAACAACTCATGACAAAAGTTAACTGAAGAAACAAAATATTCATGAGCTAAATGATACTTCGTACACAGTAATACTAAGTGGAGTGACTTTATTATCTAAAAATAAAATTTGTAAATTATCAAATTATTTCATTCACTGAACTGGGAAAGAACCAGTACTGTGTCCACAGTTGCTATGAAAAATTCCATGCATAACACTTCTTGCACAAACTGAAATTGGAAAAATTATAATCGAAAATACTGCAAACTGGAAGTGGGCATAATGTTGAAAAGAAAATCTGTTCCTGAATCTCATCCTAAAAGTGTAAAGTGAAACGTGTTACGTCCTATCTGGATTCTGGAACAATCAAACAAATAATAATCTATGAGGCCAACTGAAAACCATGGACAAGTAAGGACGGATCTATCTCCTCCACTTCCCTAGCTTTTAGCTAATTCCTAAGTTCAGAGATAGTCATGCTCACAGTATCACCAGTAACGTACCCAGTTGCTGCCAAAAATCCCAACGGAATCATGGATTCCCAAGCATAGATAGTCATGCTGCAAAAAGAGAATAATGGAACTTACAGACTCGAATACACAAATGATAGATATATGCACACTGTGCATGAAATTAAATAGAAAAAACAAACTAATGAAGTAGCACTAAGAAAAAGAAAAGTTGAAACAAGGTAGATACTAGATAGAATTGGATGGTAAAGAAACACTTTTTCGGGTCAATGAAAGTTGGAAACACTTACCAGATGGAAAGAGCCTCAACTGCAATTTCAGTATTGTTCATAAATCCAGACACTATGACCAAGAATCTATAGTAGAAATTCTCCAACCTGAAACATAAAATGTGCATAAGAACTTTGATCCGTTATTAATACACACACACACACGCTCGGCATACAGAGAGAGAACACACAAGAGCATGACCCCAGAAGCCACAGCAAGCTTAAAGAAATCCCAGAGCCCACAAAAAGCTTGAACTGAAAACCCAGTCCAAGTTTCAGAGCACCCACCACAGACAGTGTATGCAAACAGTGCCACAACCGATACCCACCAAGCGAAACCGATAGTAAGAGTAGTCCCCACTATCCCAATTCCCAATTTGTACACAAAAAACCAACTAACAAACACATGGAGTGCCAAAACCCCACCAGACACCCAAGCTATTACCCCCATCTTCAGCTGGCACTGCAAGAACCTCTGCAGTGTCAGCTGAAATGGGAAGCTCAAGTGAAACGGAATCGACCACAGAGCCACCAATCCGGTCTGCTCTGCCACCGCTTCCGTCTGCCCAATAAGCTTCAACAATGGCGTAGCGAAAACGAACAATGGCAATAGCAACAAAGAGCACAGAAACAAAACCACCCAAGAACGCTGCATATATATGCCCAACATATGGTACTGTTTGGCTCCGTAGGCCTGGCCACACAGTGTCTCGAGCGCGCTCGCCATGCCCAGCTAAACAAACCCAACAGAGATTGAATCATTGAAAGAAAGAAAATTGAGAAATTGGGTAGCTTCATTTGTACCATTTGAATTGACCATTGATGTCAGATTGAGGGAGGTGAGTGGTGTTACCATGAAACCGAAACTGATGGCGATCATGACGGTGGCGACGATGGAGATGGCGGCGAGGTCGAGGTCACTGAGGTGGCCGGCGAAGGATTGGGTGATGACGGTGACGGAGAACATGGCGATGCGGCTGAAGATGGAGGGGCCTGCTATCTGCCATAGCTTCTTTGACTCCAGCCATGAGCGTCTGATCAGATTACAGTCTTCTGCATCTTCTTGATCTTGGTGATGGTGGGAGAGTAACAGAGTGAGAGAGTCATCTCTCTCTCCCTCTGCTCTCATTGTCCGGACACTGTTTTACTGTTTTACTGGACAAATTTTGAAAGGTATGAGTTGATTTTTAAATTGTTTTAATTTTTTTATATTAGAATTTTAAAATTGTATTTAAATGTTGAATTATTTATAAATTAATACAATTTTAAAATTTTTAAAAATAATGTCAGAAAATTAAAATGTCGTAACTTATTTTAAAAATCACACTACATTTTTTTTATTGTGAGTAGGCTATAGTGCTCGCAAGCATTGAATGCTCACATTGATCTCACCGTTAAAAGGAAAGAGGAGGGAGGAGAGAGAGGGTAAAAGAGAGTGAGATCGGTGTGAGCATTCAATGCTTGCGAGTACTGTAGCCAGTCCCTTTTTATTGAACTACTATTCAACTTCTATGTCAGACTTGTCAGCTACATAAACCGCGGTTAAGAGAACGGGTTCAAATCGAATCGGCTCTTTTAAATTCTATAAAAGTATTTGGGTCATCGCAAATTAATCCAAAATTATTCCACGGTTGGACCCAAGATTCTTCCCAAAAAGTAGAAGAAAGAGCTTCACCTTTTTCTTCACTCCGCCGCGCTACAAAACCCATCACATCGCTCCATTTTTCTGCACCGCAGGTATTTTCTGTTCTAAAAGCTTCGTTTACTCATGTTCTTGGATTTTTTAGGGTTTTTTTTTTCTCCATAAAATTCTTCCTCTGCTATAATCTGTATCTGTATTTTCAATTCTTAAGATTTGTTTTCCTTTTCTGGGTTCTTTTTGTTTCTTAATGATAACGTAGGGGGTTAGATTTCTGGGTTTGTTTTTTTCTTGAATGATATTGCTTTTCTTCTGGATTTTTTTTTTCTCTTTCGTTGACGCGCCTTTTTTGTTGGATTGTTTGGTGTTTGTTTATATAAATTATAATCTGCTGCATGTTGTAGCTTGCTTGATTTCGTACAATTGTGGATGATTCTTCGTTGTTTAATTCTCTGTGTGGAGGGTATTACGATTTGAAAGTGCATTGGTTTGGATTTTAATTCTCTCTTACTCCGTCGATGGAAACTGCAGAAACTGAATTGAAATTTGAAGCAATGATACCCTTTTTCCCTCCGGATATCAGACAAGACATTTTGTTTAGATTACCCCTTGAATCTTTGATCAGATGCACCTCGGTGTGCAAGGCATGGAGATCCGTTATCCGAGACCCAATCTTCATTCGGGCGCACCTCGGCCTAACAGCCAACTTTGATAACCTGAATGATAAACACCTCGTCCTACTCCACCGCGTGTCTGGTAGTAAATGCATGAACTTCTACCACAGAACACTAGTTGATGGTGTAGTAGAAGATGATTGCTCTTTGCATTACGATAACCAGGCTTTCGACGAGTACTGCAAGATAGAATTTCCAATTGCCTACAAAAAACTGAGAAATCCGTATTTCCGTGTGGTCAACATTTGTGATGGGCTGGTATGCCTTGCGGATGATATGCTACGTTATGGTTACAACTTCATTATATGGAACCCGTTTATTAGAAAGTTAGTGACCCTTCCAAGGCCTGGTGTTACCTATGGTACGCATGGTGAGTTTGATGCTACTATCGGGTTCGGTTTTGATGCTATGACCAATGACTATAAGCTTGTGAGACTTGTCCATCTCAAATCTGAATATGTGACTGTAGCTGAGGTTTATTCACTAGCCAAGGACTCATGGACCAGTCTTGGTTCTGTTCCTCCTTCCATTCAAATAGACGGAGCTGCATTCCAGGCTTTTGTCAATGGTGCTCTTCATTGGCCTGCAACCCGTTTGACAAATGGTGGCTCTCACTATTTTATACTGGCATTTGACCTGGGAAGTGAGTTATTTCGTGAGATGTTGATGCCAAAGAGTTTCAAATGGGATTCTGCATTAGAATTGCGATTGTCTGTTTCAGGAGACGGAAAATCTCTTGCTCTGTTTACAATGAATACGAGGTGTAAAGATTCTTTTCTGGAAATATGGGTGATGAAAGAGTATGGCATAAAGGAGTCGTGGACCAAATTGATCACTCTTGGTCCACAAGGTCCAAAAAGACTTTTACCCAGGGCATTATGTTTCAGGAAGAACGGTGAAGTAGTTTTGATGCTTTGTGGAGTTAGGGTGGGATTCTTTCCTGATACTGAGGGCAATGACTCCTACCAAGAAAGATCACTGCATGACTTAGTATCGCTAGACCTTGTCAGCGAACAATTTAAAAGTCTTGGGGTTTCCGGCTATCAATATTGCTTTCTTGATTCTTATAAAGAGAGTCTCCTCTTACTTGACACAACATATGCAGTTTCTTACTAAGAGAACAAGAACAGGTAATGTGATTATAGTGGTGGGAGCATAACGCTATTGGCGTTATGTATTTTTCGTCATTTTTGTGTTTTTGCTTATTGTTGTTTTTTATTTTGTTTCCGCATAACACAATTTTGTGTCCTCCATACAGCATTCTTAGACTGGTATATTCAGTATGACTTTAAACAGTGGGCTGTGAGTTGCTGCTACTAGTGACTTTGTGTATCCATGAAGCTCTGCTTGTATTGGTCCCCAGCTGCTTTCTTCTTTCATGTATTAAATGTCTTTTCTCGAGGAAGTTCTCCGGAAAAGGCTTAACTGTTGGTTTTGTTTTGTTTTCCTTTGCTTTCTTTTGTTGCAGATTTGAGTGCAGCAATGTCATTTACATGGGAACGTCTCAAGTGTCCAATGTTATGAGATGCCTGAAGTGCTGTCGTATGGTCATCGCCGGCGTGAAACTTTTTCAATGTTGTGCTGTTGTAATCTCTGGAGTAGTTTGTTCTTCGACCGTCGTAAACTAAAGAAGAGTGAAAACCACTTAGAGTAGTTTTTAGTAGTTTTTCATTTTGTGGCACTCCCTCACACATTTCTAATACATATGTTTTCTGGTATGTTTGAGATATTATCAAACGGGCCCTTAGTGTCCAATTTGAAAATCATAATCGTAATTATTTTTATGTACCCAAGTTCAATTTCCTTCCTCCAACATCGCTCATATATGTATTTGTATATGAGGATTAGACGCGCGCGCACACACATTATATCATGGAGGAAATAAGCTTGAGGGCATAGAGTAATCTTAACATTTTTTGTTTTGGTCAAAGATAAGAGATTTTATTACATACGAACAGTAACGTTTACATGCTAAAATATTAAAGAGCGAGATTGGCTCAAGGTCATCCCACCTACAATACCCGCCATTTCTAAAAGATACATTACATACATAATTACATTATTGTCATCTATAATTACAAAAAAATCTAAAATAAAATTTAATTGAAGGAAAAAATGATAACTTTTGGAAGAGAGAGAGAGAGGTTGAGTGCTTTTTTTCTAACAGGTTCACAAATATAAACTGGCTGATCTGATGGTTTTTTTCCCCTATAAGATGGTGCTCAGGAGAGTTGGCAAAACATCGCGTCTACGCTTGAGTTGATCCTTGCTATTCAGGAATTTAGGGAGCCACTTAGCAGAAACTTTAGGAATGCGCTTGAGATTGTCTTTGTGATCAACATAGTAAAGACCGAATTTTTGGGTAAAGCCGTAAGACCATTCAAAGTTATCGAATGGAGTCCAGTAGAAATACCCTTTCACGTTCACGCCCTTGTCTATTGCCTTCTTTAGCCAAAACAAGTGCCTGAGAATACTTTGAATTCTATGTGGATCCTTTAGTGCTCCGTCAAGCGCGTTGCTCTCCTCCTCCACCTCGCTGATTCCGTTTTCAGAAATGTAGACTTTAGGGCTTTGATAATTTTCCTTCTGAACACCAAAAGTTTCTCCAAACCTTGTGGCTAAGTATAGATGATTGAACCTATGTGAGCCTGAGGACCAATTTCATCTCCATCTGCATTTTCAACCAACGACAAAGCCGAAGCGTCGTTGTGGTAGCACATTGGTTCATTTGAACTTATTGTTGGGTTGTTTTTACCATACCTTGAGGTATAATAATTGATCCCAATAAAATCAAAAGATCCCTTAACCAATTTCTTCTCTTGTTTGGTGAACTTGGGCAGCCTTCCCTTCACCAAAATTCTCGTACTTTTCGGATAAATGCCGTACACTAATGGTTCCATGTACCATCCAAGTTTAAAGTCCAATATTCGTCTCGCTGCTGTTTTGTCTTGTGGCGATTCGGAATGAGCCTCAACATATTCCCCTACAAGACTAATTCCAATTTGTCCACCTTGTTCGTGTTGAAACTTTTCTCGATAGAGCTTAACAGCTGCGGCATGGGCAAGAAGAATGTTGTGGCTCACAATATAAGGCTCAGTAGCTGAATTCCCACCTGTACATGGAACAAATGATGGCACAGAACACCTGCCTGGTGGAGCAATCCCACGATCATACCCCATTTCGGCTATAATATACGGTTCATTGATTGTAATCCAATTTTTTACCCTATCTCCAAAATTCTTGAAACAAATTTCACAATAATCTGCGAAATCATTCACAAATAAACGATTTAAAAGGCCTCCATACATTTCCTCTAAGGCTTGTGGTGAGTCAAAGTGGAATACGGTCACATAGGGTGTGATGCCGTTCTTGATAACTTCATCAATCAGGCTATTGTAGTAATCGATACCCGCTTGGTTTATTCCTCCACTTAAAGTTCCATTAGGAAGAATCCTTGTCCATGAGATGGATAGCCGGTAGGAATCGACTCCGAGGTCTTTTATAGCCTTCACGTCTTCCTTGTAACGATTATATGAATCGATGGCGGTCAACAAGTTAAGAGTGGTGAGAAATCAGTTCTGGATTTTTCTCGATGAAGTTGTCCCAAACACTTGGTCCTCTTCCTGCTTCATTTACTGAGCCCTCTATTTGTCCGGCAGAAGCAGAGACCCCAAACACAAAATCTGTAGGGAAGTCAGATCTCTTGACTTCCAATTCTTCTGGGTGCAATGCATTGCGCAAATATTCCTCCATATGAGCATTGTTCACAGGAAACTGTGACAAAAATGAAACCAAAGCAATGGCACACATCCCTTGTGAAATCCATAACAACAATGGTGATACGATGCCATGAACAAAAACGATGGATTACTCAATCCTTTGATTAATCAATATTTGTCTGGTTAATTGAAAGTTAATTAAACAAGTGAAAGCTTCAAGCTTCATGTACCCTAAAAAGGATTGTTCCTCGTTAACAAGAAAGATTAAGCAACTGACGAATATGGTCGGTGGTAGCTAGGCAAACACAATTTTTTTGTGCAAGTTAGGTCATGTTTTTGATGGATCACCACTATATTAGGAGTTCGAGTGGTCCTGTGAAATCCTTCGTTAGGCTGCCTGGTGTGAGTAGGAGATGACTAATAAATTAATATAGACTGGCTATATATGCAGTTCCAAATTAATCAACTCATTAATTGAGTGGTGTTCAAGAGTAAGTTGCGGCAAAGAAAAATTAGAGAACCTTAAACCCTATTTTTTTCCCCATATCCTTCACATATTCAGGGTTCTATCCCATTTTAGTTTCTTCATAATTTGTTGTTCTCCTAACTACACACTTCCGTTTACTTTTATACTAATTAATTTTCTTGCAAAATTGCTTTGTGAATAAACTCAACATTTCTCAACAACAACACCGAATAATGTAATAGAAAAAAACTTAAAACAAAAGCAAATAAAGTAATAAAATAATAATTTAGCAACAGACATGCATCTTTGTCATTTAGTAGTTAGCACTACGGTCTAGTAATATTATTTTTCACTCGTAAGTGAAAGATCTTAAGTTTGAATTTTGTGAATGACAAGTTCAATATCAATTTACTGGAGTAGGCTACGGTGCTCGCAAGCATTGCATGCTCACACCGATCTCACCGTTAAAAGGAGGGAGGAGGGAAGAGAGGGGGGAAAGAGGGTGAGATCGGTGTAAGCATTCAATGCTTGCGAGTACTGTAGCCAATCCCTAATTTACTCCCCCTCCCCTTAATGCAGAATATTGACATGCATTCTTAATTAGGTGAAACGATATAAACCCTATAAATTTTGAAAATTAATTATTTTCTATATATCTCCCAATGTTTTGAAAATTCAGATTAACAACTTTATGAACATCATTAGACGGATGCATCTATGGATGCTGTGCGTTATGCGAACGTAATATTTAGAGATCAAACTAAATCTCCTTATCTAACTAAATAAATGTTCCATTAGCTGCCAACTCCGCCATTGATTAGAATATCTTATACTATGCATTTCATAGGAAAGGGCAGAGCCCGTAATGATTAAATGGGTACGTTTTGAAATCTTAGTGCATGCTGACAGGCTAAATAAATAAGGGATAATACTTGCGTCCTTTCACGAGGAAATGCACATATCACATCTCTTGCAAATAACATATCTTCAACGTTTTTCAATCAAAATTTTTTTGTTTCTTAATTTTTTTATTGAAATCCTTACGAATAACTTATCTACAATGTATAAATTGCGAGTAACGTATCTACAACATATAAATTCCATAATCGAAATCGTTCTAATTCTTAAATCTTTATTTGAAGATCATCGTTACAAAAATATAATTTGAATCGAAGATCGTTTAGTAATTAAAATGTATTAAATAAATGGATAGTTCATCATGAAAATGTTACTTGGTACTCTCATCGTCGATTTGTTTCATACATTTGAATGCATAAAGGATCTCTAGTTCGAATGAGTTTTCACAAGATGATCTACAAATGAAGATTAATAAAATGGAACAGTTCCGATTGTAAAATTTATAGAGTGAAGATACATAAAGAATCTACGATGTAATTATTAGTTGATTAATCCCATTTACTGGACTACGTTTTTTGAATATGTAGGCTTAATGGGTTATGGCTATGTGAAGAAAGATAGAATGAAGGTTGCTTCAAAGTACGTAGGATTTTACGCTATCTTTTCGACTTAATTTGCTCCCACAACTTGTGTGCAAAAGGGACATCAAGTTTGAACCTCTGTCGCATGGTTCTGTCAAGGTAGTTCATCTTCTTCTCATGCCACGTTGACATCAAGAACATCGGCATTCAAGTATTATCTGTGGGCTCTTCCAGGTTAATGTTTTAGGTGTTTATGAGATATATAAAGGTTTAACGAAAACATCCATGTGTCCTTTTAGGAACATACATATCTTTTACATTTGTTTTCCCACTTTCGCTATCAATGTTTTGAGGCGTCGTAGTATCACATGAATATTGGTAATTTATTCTAGGGCCTATGTATACATTGAAGGCTTTTGTTTTCTATTAAGATAATTTATGGTGTAATTATTTTATTTTATCTTTTTTAATTAGGTTACAAGACTGTATTCTAAATCACCTATAATTTATGAAGAGTGGATTCGAACCTAAGTGCACGAGGCAGGCAGATCACATGCTGAATTGGGTATTTTTTTTCAATTGGTGATGATTGGTCGATGCAGAAGAAAAATTTAGGTTTGTTTTCCTAATCTTAATTCGTACATATTTTGTGATTTTTTGTTATCATCTCACCCTGATATGGATGCATGTGCTTTTACATATGCTCGATATGTATCAACTAGGTTTGATGCTATCCCCAATTTAATTACGATGCTCTGTATAGGAGCGTGTAGTACCAAATAGATCGTTTGCCATTAATGTGGTAGTAAATTTTCGCCGTCTTCAGATTTGACGAAATTGTACCTATAAAATAAATTAAAAATCTTCGGTTAACGACCAAATCCACTCACCTAGACAGGGGGTGTTTGGCCAATGAACCTTCAATGTCTAAATCAGTATCTTTGAAAAGAGTGGGTAGTTGCTTGAGAAAGTTTTGAGTGGTTTAGAATTGTCTCACCAGAAATATGACTATAGGAAAGCTATTTATAGGGAGCTAGTGGCCGGGCACATGTGTGTAGGGATTCCATGTCATGTGTCAGCGTCCAATTGGCCAAGGTGTGTCATATGTTGGATGCAGTAGAAAATTATCTTTAAGATGATGAGATATCTTAAAGATGTTTGGGAATAATCCTTGAAGATATTATCAAATAAATAATATTATGTAGAATTATCTTTGGAGAATCCTTGATTGATTGCGATTGTGTTTCCTTGATTAAATGAATCTGTCTTCAATTAGGAAAGTTTAAAGGTAGGAATTAATATTATTAATTCTACTTTTAATTTCATTGTCTTTATCTTCCTTACCATGGGCAATTGAGGTTGAAGTAGTTGTGCTCAGTAGCTCGGGGCTTCCTGCTTTGTTGAAGTGCTAGTGGAATAAATGCAAGTCTCCTACTCTTGGATTGCATTTGAATGAGCTCACTAGCCTTTAATATTCTTCAGGTTAGTGTTTCAATAAATATGGGTCTTGCTAATTAGTGAGGCCATTCTCGTCAATAGTAAATGAAAATCCACATGTCAATTCCACAATTTTTTGGATTATTTTTTGCTCCACAATTGACACACATTTGGACACAATTTCGTAGCTTATTTTAATGATCTGAACTGTTTATATTTCAATTCATCATTCATAGATCATCCTTGCAAAAAATTACACAAATCCAAAATCATTCAGATAGTCATTTGTAGTAAAAAAAACGAACTAATACGATTCTACGAAGAAATACTAAAATGACTACTATTTAAATATTATGTAATACACACACACATATATATATATATGAGTCTTTCTTGCATACCCCGGGGTACGGGGTACTCCGGGTTTTTTAATCGTTAGATTTTTGTTTTAAAATATAAAAATCAAAATTCAACGGTTAAAAAATTCGGAGTACCCCGTACTCCGGAGCACCCAAGA